>PVJO010018595.1:0-36293 GCA_004026905.1 Hystrix cristata
GCAGACCACCCTCTGCCAAAGCACACATATACCGCCTGGGATCCAGCAGCCAACGCAGTCCTTCTCAACAGAGGCCTCCCGAGCCTCCTCCTAATCGGCAGCATTTTCAGCAGTTACTCTGGTTTTCCGGGCTCTGACCAGAGTCTCCCATATAATAAGTTTAGAGTGTTCCAGGGCTGCTTCTTCAGCCAGTCTCTCAAAACAATTCCAAATTAATTCCAAAGGCTCTTAAGCCACATGGCCAGGCAACATCACAGCAAGGAACCCACTTCTCCGATACAATTTCTGTCTTAGTTACTTTTCTAGAGTCAATGGTTTGCAAGAGAGCAGATTTAATACAGAACATTTATACATTACAACATTCACACGCACAAGCTAAATGCAGGAGGAGTGTAGAACATTCATGTATGCGCTAGAGACCCAGTAGATCCAATCAGGGCTGGAAACCCACAGCACTGTTTCACGAAAGTCCACGCCTGCACTAAACGGCTGAACAAATCTATAGTGGAGCCAGGGTACAACACTCACAGCGTAGATGAAAACCGGAGCTCCCCTAAAGTGAAGAGCAGCCATCTCTGACAACAGCAAGACCCCGAGCTCCTTCTCCATCAAGAAGAGCTGAGTTCCCTTCCAGAGAACCAGCCGCAGCAGAACTTCTCCTGGGAAACAGCCAGCCGCCATCTTCTGCTCCCGTTCTCCTTTTATGTTGTGTCAGCAACGATCCTCCTCTACGCCCAGAACCACACCAACTCAGTTCACCTGGACATTCCTGCTCAAGTTGACCACAAATAGCCCACCACAGGTTCTTAGTACATTGATGGTTCTTATAATTCATCATTATCCAGTTTGTCTTGAACCATATTACTATCGCTGATTTATTCGATAGTGCCAAGATGACATACTTGTTGCAATTAATAGGTCTTTTATGTATCCCAATACCTGGATTTGTGACATTCTCAATACTGCATTCCATTCCAAAGAACTGGCTACTGGCCCAATTACACCATACCCCCCCCCCAAATTAATAGAGGTAGTTGGATCTTGGGAGAGAGGCAAAGGCCTATAGTTAGCCATGCCCTGAGTGCATTACTGAAAAGCAGACTAACAAAAGAGCTCATACTAGCAACAAGTCTTTCCACTCTAAGTAACTGCAAATCTAAGCACAAAATAAAGCAAAACAATAAAAAATAATATAAACTTGGAGACAAGGCAACAAAATGCCTCCCAAAACTCAACTCTCCAAAAGTTGATCCACGGGGCATGGAGGAGGAGGAAAGCAAAAGCCGCACAACCAAATTATTCAAAAAGATAACAGAGGAAATTAAAAAACAGGTCAATAAGGCACTTGGAGGGCTCACAGACGATATAACTAATCAGATAATGGAGGTTAAATGCAAAACAATTGGAGAACTTCACAGAAGACACTAATAAAAAGCTAACTGACGAGTTGGGAATTGAGTTCAGTGGTACAGCACTTGTCAAGCAAGGTTAAGGCCCTGAGTTCCATCTTCAGCAGCACCCCCCAAGAAAATCTACCTGAGCTAAATAAAACAATACAAAATATGAACAATCCAGTTTTACAAAGACTTAGACTCCATGAAAAGGTTCCAAGCAGAAAGCCAGTAAATAAAAAATTATATTGCAAGTGTGGACAGCAGAAGGAACCAATGTGAGAAAAGAATATCAGAATTAGAAGATAAAGATCCTTTCAAAGACCAGTCACTCAAGAAATACCTTTAAAAAATAAGAGAACACTGAAAGTGGATCCAATAGCTACTAGATGATGTAAAGGTTAACCTAAGATTAATTGGAATAAGTGAAAAATCAGAAGACAGCACAAGGGGAACTTAAAAATCTGTTTACAGATATGATAGCAGAAAAATTTTCAAATATATAGGGAAAGAAATAAACATGTAGATAATTGAGGCTTATCTCTCCAGATCACATCATAGTCAAAATCCCAGCAGTCCAACATGTGGACAGAATCTTAAAATGTATTAGAGAAAAGCCACAAAACACTTAAAAGGTAAATTCACTAGAATTATACTAGACTTTTCAACACAAACCTTAAATGCCAGGAGAGCTTGGAGTGAAGTGTTTCAAGTTCTAAAAGAAAACAACTTCCAAACCAGACTTGCCTCCCCTGCAAAATTTTCTTTCAAAATTGATGGAAAAATAAGGTATTCCCATGACAAAGAGCAACTCAAGAAATTCATGACCACAAAACCAGCAACACAAAAAGATCTCGAGGATATCCCAGAAAGAGACAATGCCAAAAAATTTGGTAGAACGAATATACCAGGCTGGGTGAGCAGCTAAGCAGAAAGGAGACAAACAGAAGGAAATCAGTGACAGAAAGATAATGCAATGACAGGAGTAGGTCAATACCATTTAGTAATAACTCTCAATGTGAATGGAGAGTTCCCTAATCCAAAGACAGAGATAGGCAGAATGGATCAAGAAACAAAACCCAATGGTACGCTGCATACAAGAAATATATTTAATCAAAAAGGAAACCATAGAGTGAAATTTAAAGGATAGATAATGATTTACATGCAACAGGAACGCAAAAATAAGCTGGAATATCTATCCTATTTTCTGACAAAGTGGACTTAGGGCCAAAATTAATCAGGCGAGGCAAAAAAGGACACAACATATTGGTTAAGGCAACTATTCATCAGGAAGAGATAATCATTATAAACACATATGTACCAAACAACAGTGTACTCAACTTCATAAAACAAACACTGCTGGGCATAAAAGATCAGGTAAACACCAATACAATTATAGTGGGAGACCCCAATACCCCACTATCACAAACATATCAACTAAACAAAAGATCAACAAAGAGATATAACAGCTGAACCAACTCTTTGAACACATGGACTTAGTTCCTCCCAACAGCTATGGAATACACATTTTTTTCAGCAGTACATGGAACTTTCTCCAAAATAGACCATGTACTAGCCCACAAAGTATGCTTAAGTAAATACAAAAGAATTTACATTGTCCTATGCATATTATCAGGTCGCAGGGCAATGAAACTAAAAATCAACAGCAAAAGAAACCACAGAAATTATGCAACACATGAAAATTAAGCAATATCCTCTTGAATAATCAGTGGGTCACAAAAGAAATCAAGGAACAAATTAGTTCCTACAATCAAACAATAATGCTAATACAACATACCGGAATCTATGGAATATCTCAGAATAAGAAATATGAATGGCTACAAATCACATAACAAACCTGTTCACAGAAATAATGGCAGAAAACTTCCCAAGTATGGAAAAAGAACTGGACATACAGATAAGTGAGGCATACAGAACTCCAATTAGCCATAGTCAACAAAAATCTACCCCAAGGCATATAATAGTCAAATTTCCAGAAATTCAACACAAGAACAGAATATTGAAAGCTGTTAGAGAAAAGAAACAAATAACCTATCAAGGAAAGCCCATCAGAATCACAGCAGACTTCTCAACACAAACCCTCAAGCTAAGGAGAGCTTGGAGTGAAGTATTTTCAAGCCCTAAAAGACAACAACTTTCAGCTCAGATTGAGGTACCCAGCAAAACTATCTTTCAAAATTGATGGAGAAGTAAGATACTTCCATGACAAAGAACACCTGAAGAGATTCATGACCACCAAACCAGCACTCCAAAATATTCTGAAGGACATTCTGGAAAGAGAAAATGAGGACTACAACTCCAGGAATCACAACAGAATGAATCTTTCAGGCAAGGCAAGTAATTAAACAGAAGGGAAAACTGGGAAGCCAACAACAGGTAAGTAATATGACAAGAATAAGTCAACATATGTCAGTTATAACTATCAATGTAAATGGTGTCAACTCGCCAATCAAAAGAAGCAGACTGGCAGAATGGGTCAAGAAGCAAGACCCAGCAATCTGCTGCATACAAGAAACACATTTCATTCAAAAAGAAATTCATAGACTGAAAGTCAAAGGATGGAAAACAATATTTCATGTGACAGGAACCCAGAAAAAGGCAGGGGTAGCCATTCTATTTGCAGACAGAGTGGATTTCAAGCCAAGCCTCATTAAGAAAGACAAAGAAGGTCACTACATCCTTGTAAAGGGAACAATCCAAGAAGAAGACATGACAATCATAAATATATATGCACCAAATACCAGCATGCCTAACTACATACAACAAATACTGACGGACATGAAAAACCAAATAAGCACCAATATGATGGTAATGGGGGACTTCAGTATGCCACTGTCACAAACAGACAGATCGACTAGACAAAAAGTCGACAGGGAAATATCAGAACTAAACCAAACAATTGAACAAATGGACCTAGTAGACATATACAGAGTATTCCACCCCACAACATCAGAATACACATTCTTCTCAGCTGCACATGGGACTTTCTCCAAAATAGACCACATACTAGCTCATAGAACATGCTTAAGTAAATGCAAAGGAATCAAAATTATCTCACGCATACTATCAGACCACAGTGCATTGAAACTGGAAATAAACAGCAAAGGAACCACAAAAATTCCATAAACACGTGGAAATTAAATAGCACACTCTTGAACAATGAGTGGGTCAGAGAAGAAATTAAAGAAGAAATTAGACAGTTTCTGCAGTTGAACGATAATCCCAATACAACCTACTGAAATTTGTGGGACACAATGAAAGCAGTTCCATGAGGGAAATTTAAAGCATTGAACGCCCATATCAGAAAAACAGGATGAGCTCAAATAAACAGCCTCATGTTGAACCTCAAGGTTCTAGAAAAAGAAGAGCAACTCAAACCCAAAGCTAGTACAAGGGAGAATATTATAAAGATCAAAGCTGAAATTAATGCAATTGAAACTAAGAAAACAATACAAAGAATCAATGAATCAAAGAGTTGGTTCTTTGAAAAATTAAATAAAATTGACAAACCCTTAGCCAACCTTATAAAAAACAGGAAAGAAAAGACTCAAATTCATACAATTAGGAATAAAAAGGGTGAACTCAAAACAGATCCTGCAGAAATCCAAAAGATCAACAATACCTACTTTGAGAGCCTGTATTCTAATAAGATCGAAAATACAGAACAAATAGACAGATTCCTAGATACATATGAATTACCAAAACTGAATCAAGAAGATATAAAAACTCTAAATAACCCAATATCAGCCACTGAAATTGAAGAAGTAATTAAAAACCTACCAACAAAGAAAAGCCCAGGTCCTGACGGATTCACTGCAGAATTCTACAAGAAATTTAGAGGCGATTTAAGGCCACTAATTCTGAAACTCTTTAACGAAACTGAAACAGAAGCAATACTCCCAAATTCATTCCTGGAAACAAGCATCACCCTGATACCAAAGCCAGAGAAGGATCCAACAAACAAAGAGAACTACAGGCCAATCTCATTAATGACCATAGATGCAAAAATCCTCAATAAGATACTGGCAAACAGAATGCAAGAAGTTATCAAGAAGATTATACACTATGACCAAGTAGGATTCATTCCAGGGATGCAGGGATAGTTCAACATATGCAAATCAATAAATGTGATACACCATATTAACAGAGCCAAGGACAAAAACCATATGATCATCTCAATAGATGCAGAAAAGGCATTTCACAAGGTCCAACACCCATTTATGATAAAAGCCCTGCAGAAAATTGGAATAGACGGTCTTTATCTCAATCTGATAAAAGCCATCTACGACAAACCAACAGCCAACATCATACTAAATGGTCAAAAACTAAAAGCTTTCACTCTAAAATCCAGAACACGACAAGGGTGTCCACTCTCACCACTCATTCAATATAGTTCTGGAAACATTAGCCAGAGCAATTAGACAAGAGAAAGAAATAAAAGGAATAAGGATAGGAAAAGAAGAAGTTAAATTGTCATTATTTGCAGATGACATGATGCTCTATAAAGAGGACCCCAAAAACTCCACCAAAAGACTCCTAGATTTAATAACCAAATTCAGCAGCATAGCTGGATACAAAGTCAACACTCACAAATCAACAGCATTCCTGTATACAAACAACAGACTCACCGAGAGAGAAATTAGGGAAACAACACCTTTCATAATAGCATCCAAAAAAATGAAGTACCTAGGAATCAATCTGAGGAGGGAAGTAAAAGATCTATACAATGAAAACTACAGTACTTTGAAAAAGGAGATTGAAGAAGATATCAGAAAATGGAAAGATATCCCTTGCTCCTGGGTAGGAAGAACTGATATAGTGAAAATGGCCATACTCTCAAAATTGCTATACAGATATAATGCAATCCCAATTAAATTACCCATAGCACACCTCACAGAATTAGAGAAGACAATCCTAAAATTCATTTGGAACCAAAAGAAACCTAGAATAGCAAAAGCAATTCCAGGCAACAAAAGCAAAGCAGGGGCCATCACAATCCCTGACCTAAAACTATACTACAAAGCTACTGTAATAAAAACAGCATGGTACTGGCACAAAAACAGACCCCAGGACCAATGGAACAGATTAGAAGAGGAAGAAACAGGTCCAAACACTCTCAGTCACCTTATCTTTGACAAAGGGGCCAAACAACCTCACTGGAAGAAAGACAGTCTCTTTAATGAATGGTGCTGGAAAAACTGGCTTTCCACATGCCAAAAGTTAAAACTAGACCTATATCTTTCCCCATGCACTAAGCTAAAATCAAAGTGGATCAAAGATCTAAATATTAAAACAGAAACACTAAATCTAATGGAAGATAGAATAGGTCGAACTCTTGAAGACATAGGTGTAAGCAAGGACTTTATGAACAAATCCCCAGTTGCCCAGGAAATATCACAAAAAATCAACAGCTGGGACCTGATCTTATTAAAAAGCTTTTGCACAGCAAAAGGAACTACCAACAGAGTGAAGAGACAACACACAGAGTGGGAAAAAATTTTGCCAGCTATTCCTCTGACAAAGGACTGACATCTCGAATATATAAAGAACTCAAAAAAATCAGACCCCCCCCCAAATTTAAAGACCCAATCCAAAAGTGGGCAGCAGAAATGAATAGACACTTCTCAGATGAAGAAGTAGAAACAGCAGATAGATATATGAAAAAATGCTCAACATCACTGGTCATTCGAGAGATGCAAATTAAAACAACCCTGAGATTCCACCTCACTCCAGAAAGAATGGCTAATAACAAATCAGCCAATAACAAATGCTGGAGGGGCTGTGGAGAAAAAGGAACCCCTCTCCACTGTTGGTGAGAATGTAGACTGGTGCAACCGCTATGGAAATCAGTGTGGAGAGTCCTCAGGGAACTAGGACTAGAGATTCCATTTGACCCAGCTAGTCCATTTCTTGGTATCTTCCCAAAAGAATTAAAAGCATCATACCGCAGCGATATATGCACATCCATGTTTGTAGCAGCACAGTTTGTAATAGCTAAATCTTGGAAACAGCCCAAATGGCCATCAACAGCAGAATGGATAAAGAAAATGTGTTTTTTTTAATACAATGGATTACTACTCTGCCATAAAGAATGAAAAGCTTGAGATATTCCTAGGTAAATGGATGCATCTTGAGACCATACTCTTAAGTGAAATAAATCAGACACACGTGTTTAAATACCACATAGTTTCTCTGGTGTGAGAAACTGAAAGTGTACATAAAGACTAAAATGTATTATATTGGGAAAGGGAAGAAAATGTCCAAATGGGAAAGGGAACAAGAGAGGGGGAAAGGAACAGAGGGACAAGAGAAATAAAAAATGGAAGGAAAGGATGGAAACAAAGCTTTTGTTAATAGGGAGGGAGGAGGAGGGAGGGGAGGGGAATGGGAAAAACAGAGGCAACAAGATATATCATGTACAGGTACAAATCCTCTGTGATGAATGTTATCACTATGTACATCTAAAATGCACCATTAAAATAAAATTTAAAAAAAATAAAAAAAGAAATATGAATGGCTAATAAACACATGAAAAAATGTCAACATCTCTGGCTATTAGGGAAATGCAAATTAAAACAACATTGTGCTATCACCTTACTCCACAAAGAATGGCTATCATCAGGAAATCAGATAACAAAGGCTGGCAAGGCTATAGGGGAAAAGGAACCCTTATATGTTACCGGTGAGAAGACAAACTAGTAAAACCATTATGAAAATCAGTATGGACATTCCTTAAAAAAACTACAACAAGAAATTCCATTCAACCCAGTTCATAGGGATACATACTCTGTTCTAGGTATCTTCTTGAAAGACTTAAAGACATCATGTTGTAGTGATCCATTCACAACTGTGTTTAAAGCTGCACAATTCACAATAGCTAAATCTTGGAAGCAGCCTATATGGCCAATGACAACTGAATGGATAAAGAACAAGTGGTATTTACCCACAATAGAGTACTATTCTACCATGAGGAAGGATAAACTTGAGTCATTTGTGGGAAAATACATGTACCTTGAGATCATAATGTTAAGTGAAATAAATCAGGCACACAAGTTTAAATATCATGTGGTTTCTTTTATATGAGATATCCAAATATAAATAAAGAACAAAATAAAAGATAGATAAAAGGAAACAGTGAGATAAATCTTTTGCCTATGGGAAGGGCATGAAGAGCTGGAGGGAGAAGGGTAGAAGAGGAGAGGAAGTACATAAAAAAAAGAATTATGATGGATTATGCACAGGTACCAACTCCCCATGAAGAATGTGATCGTATGCACCACAAACATGAACTAGTAAAAATAAATAAACAATAAAATCGGGAAAAAATAAAATTCTTGAAAATTAGTGAGTATAGATTGTAAGTGTCCTTTTTACACATACACATAAAAGTTAAGTATATAAGGTAATGTATAGATTAACTGCCTCAATTTGGTCATCCCACAATGTATGTATATTTCAAAACATTATATGGTGTACAATAAATATATACAACTTCTGGCAATTGAAAAACACTCCTCCAGTATGACTAAAACATTAACTGACATCTCCCAAACCCCTACCTGCCCAGACTTTGTGACCACCACTCTGCTCTCCACCTGTGAGTTCACCTTTTCTAGATTCTACCTACAAGGGAGTCATCCCTCAGGATGCTTAGGGGATGGGTTTCAGAACCTCTGCAGATACCAAAACCTGCAGATGTTCAAGTTTGTTTTATAACATGCTGCGGTATTTGTATACAATCTCCATAACCCTCTCTTATACTTTAAATCATCTCTAAATGACTTACAATATCCAACATAATGTACATGATGTGTAAGTAACCGTTATCCTATATTGCTCAGGGAATAATGACAAGGAAAACAGTCTGTACATGTTTGGTACAGATGTGATTATTCCCTCAAACCTTTCTGTCTGTGGCAGTTAAATACATGCTTATGGAACTGGCAGGTGTGGAGACCCTACTGTGTTTACCTTTCTGTGTGAAGGCTTATCTCCTTGGTTTCAACCTGGGAGAAATTTCTCAACTGTGTCTACATTTGTCCTCTCCACCTTGTGCCACTGTCCAGTCACCCTGGAGACTAGGCTCTGCTCTGGAAAGCCTGAGGGAGGCCTCCATAGGCCTCTCCCACTCCCTTTCTGGAGCCCTCTGCCTGTGGGCAGGGCAGCAACCTTGACAGTGGGATGGCGTCTCCCGTTATCCAGGGAGGATATGTTCCAAGTCTCTCCTGGTAGATGTCTGAAATCGTGGATAGTACCAAACTCTTTGTACACTGTGTGTCTTTGAGCACGCTCCACAGTGTCGCCTTCACACAGGGCCAGAGTCAGCCTTCACGCTTTATGCCTCAGTGCTTCCTTTGTATTATTACTCTTGTGATTTGGGACCATTATTGAGTAAAATAAGGGTGACTGGAGCACAAGCACTGTGGTGGCGCAATGCCCAATCTGCTAACAGAGACGGTTACTCAGTTACTGGCAGGGAATGTAGATAGCAAGGATGTGCTGTGCAAAGGGATGATTCACATCCTGCATAGGATGGGCTGGGAAAGCAAAAGATTTCATCACCTACTCAGAAAGGTAAGCAATTTAAAACCTACGGTATTTTCTGTTTAACATTTTCAGACCAACTTTGACTATGGACAGCAAAACTGTGGATAAGGTGGGACACTGTAAACGTCCCAGCTGACTCTGGCTTTTCGGGGGCAGGGTGCTGGTCAGGACAGTAACCCTTTGGCAAATGGCCCCTGTGTGCTGGGTGCGGATACCGGGCCCACCATGCCCAAGTAACTCCAATGTTCATGAGAAGCCTTCCTTCAAAAATGACCAACAGAATGTACAGGTCACATTCCAGGCTTATTAATGTAAAGTCTCTCAGACAAAATAGTCGAGGAGAAGTATAAGAATCAAGCAGGAACAATATGGAGTGCACATGTGGTCAACTATTAACAAGCCACAAGCCATCTGCAGGTGGGACTGGGCCACTGTAGGTCCTGAGTAGTGACTCCGGCAGGCAAATGTCACGGCATGTTTCTGTGCTATGGTAGAACAGTCCAGACATAGCCCTGAAAGGCCGGTTCTTCCTACAGATGAGCATGTTTTAGTGAGATCAATATGTGTGCCCTTCTAGGTATCATGCGTCTTCAGGTGACTGATGGGTGAAGTCTTTTAGAGAAAGTCTAAACTATACCAGGCCCATTTATCAGCTTCAAGGCCAATTTCAAAGAAAAAAATGTCCCAGGTCCTTCTGCTCGCCTCACTGGTTGCCTGTGGTCTAACCAAGGTTGTGGCCAGGAAGGAGGCCTGATCACCTGGGGAGAGACCTGGAGTTTCCTCTCTGGTGCCTCAACCACCGACAGCTCCATGCTCTGGGGTTGGGCACACCCATCTCAATCAAGGAAGGCTTTGGGATCACAGAGACCAGCTGGTTCCCAACGTGCTCTGCCAGCTCCCAGCACTGGGACGCCAGTTCTCTACCTGGCGGTGCCTGGACCCTGCGCTGTGGGGAAGGTGAGGTGGGGTCAGACCACAGAGTGAAAGTATGGCCTGGGTGGGCCTTGTGGAGACAAAACACAGCCTCAGTTCCTGCTCTTTGGAGAAGAACCCAGCACTTGGGCCCAGGAGACACCGCCAAGAGGAAATCTCCAAGACCCAGATGGGACGACTGGAACAATCTTCCCAGGGCCAACCAGCTAGAGCAGGAAGTTGACTGGGGCTCTGCCTATTCACTGAGCAAACAATGCCTTCCTCAGGAAGATGAGGTGAAGCCCCAGCCCTGGGTATATGAAGTCTTCTGGGTGAGGCCCTGGAAGATTGTCATAGGTCCTGGGAGCATCTGCCACATCCCACTCTGCCATGAAGCTCGCCACCACCTTCCTGGTGCTCTGTGTGGCCTTGCTTAGCCAATTCAGTGAGTGCCCCCCAGGCCTTTGATACAGGAGGCAGCCACTATCAGCAACTGCTCTTCCCTGGCTCCTTCTCCTACTGATTCTGGCCCCGTGGCCTCCAAACCCTGCGCACCAGGTGTTGGTCCTTGTAGCTTTGACTCTGGGACACCCTGGCTTTCCCTGGCTTTCTCCTTCCTGTGCCCTTCCAGGCCTTCTGGAGTCAGTCTGGCCTCTTCTCACACCCAACCCACCCCCATGCACATGCCAGCCCTGATTTGGAAACACCTACCTGTTCTCTGCCTGGTGAATATCCACTCATCCTTCAAGGTACATTGTGAATGTCCCTCCTCTGAAATCTGCCCTCCAGCCTATACAAAGATCAGTTTTCCCTTCCTCCAGTCCCAGGTCACCTCCTTTGGCTCCCTGCAGCCTTCTCATGGGGCCAAGGTTCTATTTCCATGCCACCTCTCCCCACCTATGTCCCCCAGACTCTGCAAGGGGCAGTCATCAGTGAGGAAGCAGGTGGGCAGCCCAGGGTACTGGGCAGGGTGTGATGGTCCTACGTCCTCCTGGAGGAAATGGACCCCTCTTGTATGCAGATTGTGATTCTTCCCTCCTGTGTGTTGGCAGGTGATGCCTTCTTTGTGGAATCCCTAGCTAAGCCTGTGGCTGAACCGATAGCTGCCCTGGCCCCTGCTGCAGAGGCTGTGGCTGGGGCTGTGCCCAACCTCCCTCTGCCCTTCAACCCCCTGAAGCTCATGCTGGCCAGCCTGGGCATTCTGGCGGACCACCTCATAGAGGGTTCCAGGAAGTGTGTCGCTGAACTGGGTCCCGAGGCTGTGGGAGCCACGAAGACACTACTGGTAACAGCATTCCGCCCCCCACCCCACCCCCACCCAACGTGGGTGTCCCTCCCTGGCCATCCTATCCCCAGGCCAGGGAGACCTTGCTTCTTGTCCTGTCCAATAAGCCCACCACCAGGAGAAGCTCGGGGTGTTTTGCTGTGAATGGAGTCGACCATATGTGAACTTCAGCGGGCTGTGAAGAGTCCAGAGTGGGAGGACAGAACACAGCATGCCTCTCAAGGGGAGTGGCAAGTGGGCTGCGGCGCGGGCCCAGGCCCCACCTCATCGGCTGGCACAGCCCTCCCCAGGGCCAGCACCTGTGCTTTCCTTTCTGGTCTGAGTGACCTTGGAATGCCGGCCCCACCTCAGCTCTCTTCTGGTAGCAGAGAAGGGGACACTCATGCTTGGCTTCTCTTTTCCAGGGGGCCCTGACTCTCTTTGGTTGAGCCAACACTGGCGTGACCTGACTCAGGACAAGCTGCCACCACCCACAAGGGATGGAAACCCTGCTTCCACCCTGACCACCCCAACCTTTCTTAATAAACATGGCTAAGCTTTGCAGGTGACGTTTTCTTGCCTGAAAGCTGATCCTCGTAGCAACGGAGAGCAACACCAGCCAGACTAGGCACGATGCGTGTGTATGAGAAAGCACGTGAAATAGCGCTCACATTTGGCATGTGGTGTAGAGCCAGCAATTAAGAGTAACAGGGATTGAGTTAAACTGGATGTGGAAACTAACTTGGGAATTTTTCCTCATTATCCTCTGTCATTTTTTGAAGCATGGAAATTATTTAATCCTTGAAGACAGGCAGGAACGCACCAAATGAACACCACCACATATTGCTAATATCGGAAGGTTTTTATGCCCTTGCCAGACGTATTTCTCCTTGGCGTGGAGCAGTGTGGAAGGCTGCAGCACCCTGCTGGTGCTTTCCCTGCGGCTCTCGATGGTTTCATTCAAAGGGCCCAAAGGCTTCCTCGCATCCTTCGGAGTCCCCGTCCGGCACCATGAGGAGGTAGATTGTCTCCCAAGGACTGTATATTTCCCAAGGAGGAGGCAGTAATACACTGTAAGGGACATCAAAAGGAAAATGATGTGACTGACACAGGAAATTAAGTCACTGGCATGGTGGCGGTTCAAGGACACCAGCCCAAACTCTGTTGGGTCCCTTACTGTGGGAACATTTCCTAAATGATGTCAAACCTCAATATTCCTCCACAGAGACAACAAAGGCCCTCAAGGAGGGCCTAACCCTCCAGCTGGTTCCAGGCCAAGGGTGGAAGATTCCTCTTGCCTGAGGCCGGTCAATGGAAAATCCTAAAGACCCTCCACAACCTTTCCACCTCCAGAAACAGGGAACACAACAAACGGCTGGCCACCTGTTCCTCGGAAAGGGCCTCAGAGAGACGGCAGCCCACGGGGGCAAGGGATGTGAGACTGGTCGAAGAGCCAAACCTGAACCCACTGACAGGCCTCCGAGTCTGCAGAGGCAGGGACTTTCCCATGGGAAGATCAGCAAGCAGATTTTACTCATATACCCTGAGCCCCACGGTTTTCAGCTCCTCCTGGTATGGACAGACACTTCCAGGGGATGGATAGAGGCTTTCCTGTACAGGACAGTCTCTGTAGCCCTGGGCATACAGTATCTTATCATTCACAGTGCTCCTGGAGGCCTCAATCCTCAGGAAAGGTAAAGAGGCCAAATGGAGTCCTAAAAAACCACCTCCAAAAGCTAAGTCAGGAGACAGAGCTTCTCTGGACCACCGTTCTACCCATTGCCCTCCCAAAAGAAATACCCCTCAAAAATCGGGATGAAGCCTCCATGAGGCCTTGTATGACAGGCCATTCCTCACCAACACCTGTTGGACTCTGAAGTGACCGCCCAGGTATGACACATTATCTTTCTAGCACAGGTTCAAAAAGCCCTCCAAGAAAAGGCAGAGTCCAACAGGAGAAAAGGGGACCCCCAAGTAGCCCTGGGGACCTGGTCCTAGCCAAGGCCCTGCCCGCCACTCTCCTTCCCTAAACCAGCCTGGGAGGAGCTATTCCGTCACACCTTCTGCCCCTCTGCCACTAAGGTGACCGGGCACAACCACTTGAAGCCCCGGACAGAGAACGGAGAGTCCCCCACAAGCTGAAAAACCCTCACCGGCAGGCTTATATCTGTGGGCCTCAAACTACTCCTCAAAGACTCCAAAAGATAAGTAATGATTGATAGAGTAGCTTTAACTCATCCCAGTCTGATCTCCTTGGGCTCCTAATTCTGATTCTTCACTGGTGCTTGGTGACCTGCCAGTTTACTGGGGGTTGGAGTTATTTTTACTGTCAATAAATTGGCCCCCTTGATGGGTATGGTGACACACACATGTAGTCCCAGCACTCAGGAGGCTGAGGCAGGAGGATCGCCGTGAGTTCGAGGCCAGCCTGCACTACCTAGTGAATTCAAGGCCAGCCTGAACTACATAGCAAGGCTATGTCTCAAAAAAAAAAAAAAAAAAAAAAAAAAACCCAAAAGATTGACCCCTGATATCCAACAATGAATTCTGGGCTGTTCTTCCCTCTTTTCCTCATGTCCTCATGTTCTCTCTGGCAGGGAAGCCTACAAGGTTACAGGCTGATTCCCCTAATATGTGGGTACAAACAACTTCTGCTGTACAGCAAGTTCCCGATTTGTAAAGGGTCTCCATTCCAGAAGAAATGTTTGTAAATCGGATTCATTCCTAAGCCAAGAGTGAGTCTTACACAGTACACCCGCCAAAGTTCCCAATTCGAATGTTAAATAGGGGACTTACTGCACAACAGGGACACAACTCATACGTGGGTATGTGCTACAACAGGACCTACGTCCCAGAATCTCAGGGGTGGATGGATCCTGGAAGCCCCTACGTTACCCCAGACCAGTACATCTGGTGGAGCCCCAGACCTGTCTATTATCCAAATACAGCAGACACAGTGGTATGGGAACCAATCTGGCAAGGACTAAGTTCCCCTTTCCTCGAAAGCCACAATGCCGCGCAGTGGAAATGTTTATTTCGCCTTTCTCTAGAGATCCTACCGTCCCAGTATCCACGCGCCCTGCAGTGGTCAAAGCCAGCCCCGAGGGTTACGCCGCCCCAGGATGGTGTCTGTGCTCGCCACCTACCACCAGAGGGCAGTCTCGACCTCAGAGATCAAGCCTTAACAATGGCAACACCGGGATGCCCAGTCAGAGCCGGGCTCCCCGGGCTTTCACCTGGAGGCAAACCCTTCAGCCCCTTGCCTGGCGGCGGAGGATCCATACTCAGGCATCCCGAGACCCAAAGCCCACCAGCAGCGGCTCCGGATGGCACGCAGCAGCAGCACGCCTAATCACACCCCCTGAAGACACTGAAGAGAGAAGACTGCCAGAACTTCAGAAAGCGGCAAGGATCAAGGGATTGTGCTCCAAAAACAGGAGGTGTTACGAGGGAAACTGACAATGTGTCTTTTATGGCAATAAACTGAAAAAAAAAAAAAACATTCACTGTAAATTTAGATTGTATCTCAGATTTAACACTTTTCGAAGCAGTCTCTGGAGTATCTGCCAGGTTTTGCTATTAGGGTGACATAATGGACTCACACACTAAGTTAAAAAGTTTTCCTTCTATTTTTGGAAACTTTTGAAAAGTTGGTACTTACAAAATAGAAAAGAAATGGATATCAATTCTCATATAGGGTCTGCCAAAAAATGTATACGCTTCAGGAAAAGAAAAATAGTATGCCTTTTTTTTACCAGATGGTGCCACCCTTGTATGGGGCACCCCACACGACGTCCTGCATCACAGAAAACCCACCACACTGCCGGCTGTCGGGGAAGACACTGAAAATGCGTGTGCAGCAATCTCAACCACCAATGTCACCCAAGCAGCCGTTCACCGCACTAATAAATGTCTGGAAGCTCGTGGCCCGGGCGCTCGAGCACCTCTTGTAATTACAGAGCTCAAAGGTAACTTGTGAAAATCTCATGTTGTCTCGATAAATTTAGTATCATGTATACAAGCTTTTCTTTTCTTTAAGAGTGTACACTTTTTTTTTTTTTTTTGGCAGACTCTATTTAGGTTTCTAGATGAAACCATCTAGGTTTTCTTTCGCTAGGGTTTCGTTCTTCTGCTAATTCAATCTACTTGCTATACATCTATTCAGATTTTCTTCTTGAATCAGTTTTGGTAGTTCATCTCTCCATTTTCCTATTTAGGCTCCATAATCTAATTCAATGGCACATGATTGTCCATAGTAATTCCACAGTAACCCTTATTTTATCAATTCGGTAGCAATGTCCCTCTTCACGGCCTGACTTTAGTAACTTGCTCCTGGACCTTCAGCCTACTGAAGACTCGAGGATTTTGCTGATCTTTCCAAAGAACCAACATTTGGCTTTGATTTTTCACTCTCAATTCCAGGATCTTCTGCTCTCATCCTTATTTCCTTCCTAGCCTTTGCTTTGGGTTTGACTCGTTTTTAGTATTGTAGGATGGAATGCTAGGTTAGTCAGATTTTTTCAGTCAGATTCTTTTTAGTCTTTAGAACTACAATTTTCCCTTTAGCACTGTTTTCTATACCCTATTTTGGTATTTTCTCTTTTCATTTATTTCGAACAATCTAATTCCCTTTTTTTTTCTTTGATTCACTGTTTATAAGTGTTAACTTCCACGTATTTCTAAATTTCCCAAACTTACAATTTTACCTCACTGACTGGAGAGAACTTTGACTTCAGTCCTTTCAAACTTAATGACACTTACTTTACAGCGCAGCATATTAGCTGAAAAATATTTTGTGTACAGTTGAGTGTACTCTCACGGGCTGGAGATTTAGCTCAGTGATTAGAGTGCTTGCCTTGCAAGCACGAGGCCGAGTTCGATCCCCGCCCCCCCCCAAAAAATGTGTACTCTGGTCTTAAGTGTTCTGTCAATTGTATTTTGTTGCTCATCATTGGGTTCTATTGATCAAACCTATTATACTCTTCCTAGTTGTTTTTGCCATTGACCATAAGGTATTCAAGCATCCAATTTTTATTGAATTGCCTATTTCTCCCTTTCATTCGGTAGGGTTTGCTTCATGCATGTGCTTTGGGGCTGTTGTTCAGAATTATTTAAAATATCCCTCTGTATATCCAGTAGTATTTTTTTTTCTTGATCTGTTTTGTCTGATGTTAGCAAAGCCACTCCAATTTAACATTTCCTGTCTTGTTTTTTGAGACAGGGTCTTGCTATGTAGTCCAGGCTGGCCTTGAACTTGCAGTGATCCTGCCTCCTGCATAGCTGGGAGTACAGGTGTGCGCCACCACACCCAGCTTCTTTCTTAAATTTGTTTGAATGACACTTTTTCCCCACCCTTTCACTGTCAACCTATTTCTATCTTTGTACCTGAAATGTATCTCCTGTTGATGGTATCAGTCAGGAGCCAGCTGTACACTAAGTTTCAAGGTTCTTTTTCATCACAGACAAAAGAATTGAACGGACGACTAGAGTGCAGTGAGACAGTTTATTTAAATAGCAAGAAGAGAAGAAAAGGAAGGAAGGAAGGAAGGAAGGAAGGAAGGAAGGAAGGAAGGAAGGAAAAAAACCAACCCAGAGCACAACTTCCTGGTATAGTATATTCTATTATCTGGTCCCAGTTCTCGTGGGAGTTTCTCCGATCTTGTGAGAAAAGGGCTTTTGGATTTTGCGCCCCAGGCTGATGTCAGATCTAGGCCATTCCCTTAGGTCACGCTCATCTTTCCAGCCAGCTCACCACACCCTACTCCTGCCTTACAGACAATATACAGATACTATTTTTATCCAGAATGTCTTTTGAGTTAGACAGTTCTATCAAAAGACATCATTCTAACATACAGGATATGAATGAACCAAGGCTGAGACTCCAAGGAAAGATAAAGATTATTTGTAGCCTTCACACATAGGCACAAGAATGTGTTGAAACTGAAATTCATACATATCAAGCATAGGGATATTACATGCTTTCTAATGTTATTTATGTGAATATTTTGTTGGATTTGTCCAACACTTTACCTTTCATTTTTAGCAGAAAAGCAGTTATTACAAACCAAGTGGTACCAAATACAGTATACTTAAGTTTTCTTGTAACTGAATAAAATCATGAAAGATCATCAAATTTTGTTTTGGATTCACCTCAATGATACTTTAAAAAAAAAAACACTGTATTAAACTTCATAGCAAAAGCTTACTACTCTCAAAGGTAAGTTACTCATGAATTCTTGTAAATTCTACATTTACATCAAATTCAAAGGGGTAATGTGTAATTGAAAAAGCAACTCTAAACAACTTACCAAATGTTCAAATTTTAGTTTCTGCAATTTACAAAATGCTAATTAAAATTTATAAATAACATTAGAAAACACTTGCGCTTGCCTAGCAACCAAAGACCCTGAGTTCGATTCCCACCACCACCCTGCAAAGTCTTGTACTCTGGTGGCATAACCAAAAGTCTTATTTTTATAAAACATTCTTAGTCCTCTCATCATAATTTCCTCATAAAAATTTCTGTATTTCTCAAAAGCTCTTTTTACACTTAAAATAATTTTTAATAATGGACGATGTCTAAAAGAAACAAGTTTAAAAAGTCAAGTTAAGTCTCAAATGCTATCTTCTATTATTTTCTGGAATTCACTGCTTAATAGGGGCACACTGGATTTCTTCTGCAAACCAAAATTTGAATGAAAGGCAAGACGAAATGTAGTTTGAGAAACAAAGTTTTACGACTAAATACTTCTTTCCGATCAAGAAAGGAAAACTGAGGGCCTAGACCAGGGGTGGCAAACCTATGGCACATGTGTTGTTTTTAAGACAGTAAGATGCTAATGTAGGAATTTTTTTTTTTTTTAAACTAAAAACCCCCGTATTCCAGTTTAATTGCAGTGCTGGGACTTTGCAATTAACAAGTTTTGGGTTGCAGTTTGGGCACTAAAAGGTTTGCCATTAGTGGCCTGGACACAGGAAAGGCTGAGTCAGGGTTTACCCTAAGAACAATGAGTGACCAAACAAAACTTACCGTCTCCTCTCATGCACAAGTCAGGAACTAAGGTTCTTGCTAATTCTACTTCCAAAACATTTCAGACTCCCCTTCCTTTTCACTTACTGCTATGCACGCTCTCCTCAGCTTATCATTTGTCAACCGAACCCCTCTAGAAGCCAGCTCACTAGTCTGATACCAGTTAAGTTTTACTCTTTTCATCCATCCTCCAGAGTTCTGCTTAGAGTGATCTTTCCAGAACAACAATCTGGTAACGTTAGTTCCATTTAAAACTATGTGTGGCTTTACACCACTTACAGGATGAAGTTCCAACTTCAGCACATGGCTCAGCCTTCACCCATCATGTTCCACACCACTCCACACCTCTGGACCTGCAATGTCCCCAGTCTGCCCCATTCACAGCTCTATTACCCATCCTGGAGACAAGTTCTTAATCTTCCCAAAACAACTCCAAGGGTATCTCTGAACTGTTGTGCAGACTCACGCGGAGAGCTGCCCCCCCCCCGCCACATTGGGTGTACCTTTAGCACTTATTGCACTGGGCTGCAATGATCAACAAGGCACAGGGACTGCACCTGTAACTCTGTTTCCAAACTCACGCAGCATCTACAGTCCTAAATGTCTCAATTCTGTATTGATTGGTATGTGATCAAGAAAAGTGGTTTAACCACCATCTTTACTCACCAAAATGAACCTATTTATGTAGTCCTTCACGGCAGTGTAGCCAGGCGACTCAGTCACTTTGCTAGTAAAACTAAAAAGCATCAGGCAAAAAGAACCCTTGAAGGCCACTTCAGGTCACATCGATTAGAGCAAGGCAAAGCTACTCAAGAAAGAGCAAAAGTAATTTAGTGGCTTTTAGGTAGATCAGAGTGATCTGAAGTTTGCAAGTTTAAAGAAAATGAGAAAATTGGCACCTTCTTACCCTTTTGATTAGAAATGTTTCATGCGCTAAAGAAACTACAGAAACTGTTTTCAAGCTGCCATGTAATCCAGTAATTTCCCCAATTTCTACCTTTACACCAGTTGGTTAGACTCATTTGGAGAATTCAGAATATTTAGGGCAAGATTACTTATTTAGAAATATTTCATAAATCTTCCTACAATTCTTGTAAAAGCTAGCCTTTACGCAAGAGTCTTCTAAAATATAACCTGGCATAGTGTCTTTGTAATATTTATGAAAGCTTATTTTAAAATCAGTTTACATTTGGATACCTGAATAGTCCAAAAAAGGAATTCCTAGTATGCATGACACTGTTACTTAAAACCTGAAAACATTACGCTAAATAATGTCCCCTTTCACCCTTCCCTTTGAAAGGGTGCGTTATAACCCTGTCCCAGTTGACTCAGAATTTTTCAGTTCATGTTTCTCTAAGTACGTACTTATTCCTCTAAATAACATTAACTAGAATTTACAAAGTAATACAGTAAACACTCTTCATTAACTTTTTATACTTTTTTTGACAATTAATTAAAGGAGCAAGACTCCTGTTATATATAGACAAAATCAGGTACTAAGGATTATGTAGCACATGCCTACTCTAAGAACTGGACATCTTAGCAGTCTCTAAATGTTTTAAAAGGATTTTTCCAGCACTTACATAAAATTTACATTTGTTTGTGATAGAAATAGTTTCTAAAAGGCAAGTCAAACCCCATTCCCTTAACTATAAGCCCACACATGAGGACTTGGGAAGTCACATACTTTCAAAGCTTATATATATATATACAACAAAATGTACATGTCATGTGTAAAACATTTAATAAATTAGTTTAACCCCAATACAATGTTTGCTACTGTATTTAAAAGCATTTATTTAAAACACGTCCACCTCCTTCCAAAAGATGGAAGACATAGGAGCCTCTCTCTTATATTATGAGGTATACGGTAACGACAATAATCCTAAATGCAAAAGGACCATCAGGTACCTAAATGTAAAACTGAACTTTGGCAAAGATACGAATGCTACACAAAATAACAGTCAATAAGGAAATACATACATTTTTAAGCCCTTTTCCCATATGATGGTCCTGTCCCCTTTCACTCTTCCCTTTGAAAGGGTGAGTTATAACCCTGTCCCAGATGACTCAGAATTTTTTTTAAAAATCCGGTCTAAGGATTAACATTTATTTTTCTCAACGTCAGTACTACAGTTATACAAATTACACTTTAAAATATTTAAAACAGATACTGAATTTATTGGTTGGCTATGAGTAGGAAAATACATTGGTAAAGAAAAGAGACCCTGTATATAAATATAATACCAGCTAGTTACAGTTTGACCAAGAAGGTTCCACTGAAAAGCAGAGTAAAAACCCTTGTTACCACCAGTCCACATTCGGTCTCCATTCCCCTATCAAAGAGCTGCCCAGGCAAATGTGACACTCCTTGAGCTTAGTGCAGACAGTGTGCTGGGTTTTCTTATTACAAGAATGGTAAACAAGAGTTAGTCCAGTGCATTACACAATATAATGTACTGTGAATAAAGACTAGATACTCTATTTAGACACTACATCAACATAACAGTTTTTAAAATTCACAAAACCAAAAGGAAGAGCAAAGTGAACATCTTAAATACTGATGGTGAGTCGGAAAGAGACCCTTGCTTAAAGCATTCTTCCAATTATCTCCAATAACTATGCTGGATATTCTGATTCTGGCAGGACTGGGGATTGAGCCCAAGGTCTTTGTAGTCAGCTATATCCCCAGTTCCTTTATTTATTTACTTTGAGACAGGGTCTCTAAGCATTAAATTACCAAGGCTGGGCTCAAACTTGTGATCTTCCTGCCTCAGCCTTCCGGAGTGCTGGGATTACAAATGTGCACCACCACACCGGGCTCTGATTCATAAAAACACCAAAGGGCTGTAACTGTTTTGCCCAGGTTGGCTTTTGTATGACATGACCCCCAAACCTTAAAAGTCACAACAGAAACTAATTCCATAAGTTTGAATAGCAAAAAAACTGGAACTCTAAAATTCGAATGTTACTATCAAAAACCTCAATCTTAGGATTTGAAACTGTAATTTCAACATTTAGATGTGCATGCCACCCAATCTAATGATATCCTTAGATTTTAAAGTGCTAACCAAAAATAAGTTCTCCTGGTTGCCCCCCCCAACCAAAAATACAAATGAAAACTCATTTCTTGGAGATGTTCTTTGCCTACCTTCTGGGACTATTAAAGTTGCAATCAACAATTTATTTCTATAACTTTAGTTTAAATTATGCCATAAATTAATTTTGATGAACATTATTTAAATTCTCAAAGCATAAATAATTACCCACTAATACGGTAAAATGTATTCAAGAGATTTACAACAAGGATTGAGTGCCTCCAAATTTCTCATCTTTAAAACAGAAAATATACCCCAAGTTTTCTGTAAAACATTACTAAGATGATTTTTCCAGCAAGAACACTGAAATTACATTATGGCAAAACATTAAATACATTTGTTTCAGAATTTTTGTAAAATAATCTACACTGTGAAAACACACTGGTTTTTATTGCATTTTATAGAGTAAGGATTATTGGAAATTATTCAGAACACAGAAAATATCTAAAACATAAACCCTTGCTTAAGAAAGTATCATACAGTCTGTGACTCAAAATAATTCTTTTTCTTTTGAAGATTACAGTTGTAAATCTACACTCTTGGTTCAATTTATCAATATCTACATAAGGTGGAGAAGCTGTTCAAAATGACTCACAGAACGCAATATGCCTGGAAGAGGCAAAAGCAAGTATTTTCAAGACACAACAGGCCATTATATCTTAATATGCTGCCCCAAATTACAAATATATTGCAGACAATAACAAATACAGACGAAAACATTTTGTGTAAAGCTCAAACCTTTAGCATCTAACAAGTGCACTCTAGTTCCAGTATCTATAAAAAGAAGATATCTTCCATTAACAAATACAAAGCAAGTAAGTGCTCTTCCCCTCCCCACCCACAAAGCTCTTTGGACCTGTGATTCCACAATCTGGTCGGTCATGAAGAGCAGCTTCCTCAATCTCATCAGTCTAACCAGCTCCAGCTCACCCTCACTGGAAATTGTCATGATGCATGTCACAACACAGTGTTTAGGGAAAATGAGTAAACACAGTTTTATTCTCACTTTACCAAAAAAATAAAATAAAACACCCCAAAAAGTCGTGAGCTGGTTTTACATTAGTAATACCAGCTTTCCAATGTACTGATTAGAAAGTGGATGTGTTTGGTGACGGCACAACTTAAAAAGTGCCAAGAAAGAGAAAAAAAAAGAAAAAAACCATCACAGCAAATTCATTTAAAACACCACACACACACACACACACACACACACACACACACACACACACACACCTCCCTTAAAGGAAAAATCAGGTCCAAGACAAAAGATTCAAGATGAAAACCTTTTGGGAGAATTTCTTAAAAAGAAAGAAAGAAGAAGAAAAAAAAACATTTATTTAAAGAATATTGTAATTTTATTTTCTCTTAAAAGCAGAATAAGCACATTTAGTGCTCAACATTTTTCATAAAATTTTAAGTCATCCAAAATGACTCATTCTCTGTATAAAAATTGTTAATAACAATCAACAATTTTTTTCCTTAATGCTCACATGGTATCCTTTTGCTCCCCTGCCTGCAGTTGAAACAAAAGCAGACCAAACGCCCTCTGAATTCAGTCGATTTTTCAGAAGAATGAATGACTGAGAACAAAATATATACAAGTTAACTTTACAAAGTTAAAGCTAGCTCTAATCTCTAATCTACTAATGGCACTATGGGCAAAACTCAGGGTACAATGTAACTTTTATCTTGGGCGACATTTGAAAATGACTTGGTCACTTTAAAAATGATCTGAAGAACTGTCTTTGGGGACCTACTTTGAAAATGCATCTAATTTATACTGCTTCATAAACAGAAAATTACTTTTTCCCTAAAAAGGAATGATTTTAAAAGAAAATCTAAGAGAACAGAGAAGACATGGCTAACCAAAAAAAAGACCAAAAAAACAATTCACATGATAGTAGTATTTTGGGTGACAAACAGCACCGTGCAATGACGTCAAGAAGCAGTCCTTGGGCCAGTCAGGTGAGCAAAGACCCAGACTGTGAACATTTTCCAAAATGTGATATTCAATGCGTCACAATGGGAAAAAAGCCACAGCCCATACAAAAGCATTTTCATAAAATTCTCACAAAATGTTAAACAATAGCTTAAAAATATAAAAGAGGATACACAGATTTTCTCTGCATGCACAGGCAGTGCTTGGTGAGAACAAATTTAGGCAGGCACAGTGGAGATAGGACAGGAAGTGTCTCAAAAAGGAGTTAAGAAGCTGTACCTAAGCAGCTGTAATTTTTTAACTTAAAAAAGTTAAAAGATCTAAAAATATCAGAATGTACATACATCAACCATCACATTCAGTTTATAAATGCCTATGAATCATTTACTGTTCAACTTATCTGTCCTAGTAGATAGATAGTTTTCATAAAAATTGAGGAATTCATGAATAAGTTGCCTCTGGTCCATGAAAGTGTCCTACAGCTTAAGCAGACTGAGATTTAAAGAGCAATGTTCTCAATTTAAAAAAAAAGTAGTACAAAAGGGCTAACAAAACCCTAACAGTGCAAATCATTGCAGAGAAAGTCTGTTGCAACTCTTTTACAAGCTGGCCTTCAGAACACAGGAAACAGGTAAAAAATTTAGCCTTAGTTTACAATACAACCATTTTCAAATTTGATTTTTTTAAAGTACAAAATTTCATAAATCAGATCTTCCAAGATCATATACAATCATAAAGGCTAAATCTGAATTCTGTATTTTACAAATACGTCTGAAAAAGGAGGGTGTAAAGTCTGGAAGAACGGTCTCTGGATGTTACTACTGGCCTCAAAAAAGTAGTGCTACAGATTTCTGTGCAAAGAGAATATGCTGTTCCAACATTTTCCTATTTCAAGGCATGAAAATATTATATTGAATAGAAGAAACAGGAAAATTATTTGTAACAAATTAAAGATAGGTGCAAACACACCGATCCCTGTCTAGCAATATATAAAGCATATTGGGCTCAGAATTTGTCTGTTACTAGCACCTGACTTTCACACTACATCCTTTTAATAAACCACCAAAATGAATATTCAAATCATCATTAAGAAAAACTCCTAGCCATTCCTTACTCCCCTGTATTCAGATTTTCATGAGTTTACAAGTAAAACTGAGGTTGTCCTCTGAAGGTACTTAACTACCTCCTGCCAGAAAGGTGAATGCCATTAATTTGGGGCAGGAAAGGCAGTAAGAGCTCCAGTTGTGCAAAAAGTGAGAAGTGGTCAGAGGGGATGAGTGGGTGTGGGCAGCCGCTGATGTTGTTCTCAACTAGCCAATGGTGATCCAGAGGTCCCAGGATGCCTAAAGTGTTCAGCTGAGGTTTGGAATAGAAGATGTAATCAATTATACCCTGAAAAACAAGAATAAAAAAGAGATGTACAGAATGTTTTTAAAAACTATCCTTACAAGTACATTTGGTAAGTAAAATAAACTTACTAGCTTTTAGGACGAAATAGTACAGCAGAAACCAAATGGTCCCACCAAAATAAAATTCACCCAAATGAAGCATTCTTCCTATCTGCATCGTTGCCAAAACTTTAATGAAAACTAAAGACCATTCACAACCTTGTCTCTGCTTTTCTTTGCTAACATAATCTGCCATCTCCCCTCACTCACCACCCTGATGCCATTCTAGCCTTCTGAGAGGTGAGGTAACAAAAGCATCTATCTTTTAGGTGCTGAACTCCTTCCTGCCCCAGGTCCTAAACACAGGATCTCTCTTCTACCTGAAATACTTTCGTACTACTTGCCATCTGGTTAGTTCCTTCTCAATCTTCAAATGTCAGATTCAAACACTTTCCTGCTCTCACTCATGTAATACTTCCAACCACTGATTCTCTTCCTCTACTCACACTCTTCCCTAAGTATGATTACATACTCACTTTTGTGGACGAGACCTGCTATTGTTTCAATGCTGATGGCCCCAAAGGTCCAAGTGTTAAAGGCTTAGTACCCAGGGTGGTATTACTGGAAGGTACTGTAGACTTTTAGGAGGTGGAACACAGCACCTTATGTCACCAGGAGCAGGCCTTGAAGGAGACTATGGAACCCTGGCCCTCCTCTTCCCTTTTCTCTGACTTTGTCTCCCAGTCAATGAGTAAGAAGTCTGCTTTGCCACACACTCCTACCATGATGCACTGCCTTGCCAGGGGGACCCAGAGAAATCATATAATGTGATCTCCAAAACCATGAGCCCAAATAAAACTTTCTTCTGGTAAGTTAATTATCTCAAGTATTTGGTTATAGGAATCTCACCAATATAAAACCTGTCTCTCCCACCAGACCACAACTAAGAGGAAGGCTAGTTCTACCTGCCCTGCACATCCTTCCAGCAGCCCCTGAAAACTGCAGCTAGCACGCAGTTCCAGATCTGCTGCCTTTGCCCCCTCCCATAATTCAGGTGTCCTCCACAGGTTCCTGCAAAGGATCTGGAGTGTATTCAAGTGATTTCTTCCACTCTTGCCATCAGCAAGATAATTAAAGAGAAAAAAAAAACCCTGTAGTCTCCCCAAACTTTGACTATCATGCTCACCTCCTCATCGATCAGTCTGCCTAAGAAGCCGAAAGCAAAGGGCACTTAAGGAGAAACACAGGTCATCATTTCTATGCTTTAAGGTGCAAGAACTCCCAAGACACTACCTAAGCTCTTATTTATACTTTAATAGACAATCTAAACAGAATATTTATTTTTCCAGCAGGTTAGAAATAGAACATGGAGTTCAGGATAACATAAATACAGAGAGTTACTAAAAGCAGATATCTGATTAGAAGAAAATGACACAGCCCTAAGTAATCACCGATATAAAAAACGAGACACTGAGAAAAAGTTCCACACTGTAAGAGATTAACTGTAAGGCAGCACATAAGTATATTTTAGAAACATTCAAAAAAGGATAATATAAACCACATTTTGACACTCAAAGGAATATAGTTTCAACTAAACTGAAGTATAAAAGGAGAAGGTCTCATCCTCACCTGACAATCAAATTAGATATTATAGTACTATGTATCCAACTGAGAGCATGTAAGAAACTGCCCCGAAAAGATAAAACCTAGTGTAGGAACTGATTTACTTCCATTATTTCATCTGACTTCTCACTGTGGAAAATATTCTAACAAATTACTAAGTAAGAATGTGACCAATCATAAGGAATTCTATAGAATTAGATCAATAAAAGAATACAGCTGTAAACGAATTTAAGGTAGTTTAATTCCAGTCTGAACACACACCGGCATCTTAAAGACTTATGAATCAATTGTAAAACACACCTTGAAATCAAATGTGTAATTCGTGTAAGGCATCAGGCCGCTCTCATAGGCACTCTTTAACTTGAAACCATGGGTGATCCTTCCGTTAGTCATTCCATTCCTTCCATTACAGCTGAAGTTCATAAGACTTTCGTTATATCTCAGTTCCTTGAAGTCTTTGTGATTTGTTTCTACCCCACCCGTGCTCAAATATTCTACAACACCTAAAACAAAGAGACGTATTTTTATCACTGTCAAGTGTAATATCCAGCAAACAAAATGTAATTCAAAAAGACCATGCAATGGTAATTAATTTAAAAAATATTCCCACTTTCTAAAATGTTTCGTTCAAAAAAAAATTGCCAGAGTATGTCCAAATCTATTGCACAATTGTAATCTATTCATTTAAAACTGTATCTCATAAACAGATATGTCTTCCTAATAGCTTTCTTTTTTAATGGTTGCATAAAACAACAGAGCTAGAGAGGATTTGCTAGTTTCTTAACATTCAAGTTTCTACTTTCTAGAAAGAATTAAAGATAAATACCACAATCAACATCTTAATATATATACATACATTTCTGCTTAATCTACATTATTTACAGGATATTTAATTGTAATCTTTGGATTTTACAAGTCACTTTATAATACTGCCAACTATGAAAGAGAATCTCACCAGTTACAGAGCAACTTCACCATCCCTGGACACAATTTTCCCAATTTCCTAAGTATAAAATAGGCTCTGCAAATATATTATATATATATGCACACACACACACACACACACACACACACACACACACACACATATTTTTTAAATGCTGGGATGGAACTCAGGGCCTTCTGCTTGCTAGGAAGCGATCTACTACTCAGTTAAATCCCCAACTCCTGCAAATTTACTCTTATTGAGTCAGCATGACTGGATATTTTCCCATGTATCTGCCATTAAAATACTGTACTTTTCTCTCCCTGCCCCTTGTAGCTATCCAGAGGATAGAAAGCATATAGAGAAATGGCCAGAAATTAATCAATTCCTCCAGTATTAGTAATCCCCAGAAAGCTTGATGAGATGGATGAAAGAATTATAGATCTTAGCAATACTTTCACTTTCCCTAAAAACAAATCTTAAGGCAGTTTTTTTCTTCTTAGTGCCTCTTACCTATTGTGATGCAATTACATCCTACCAAATTCATCTACCACAAAGATAGGTTATGTGTGACTTCATCCATGCATGCATGCAAGTCCAAGGAAAAGTATTCTTGTGCATACACAAGTACTAACGAGAAGTGGAAACACAAAAAAGAATTATCTAGTTTGCTATTATAAAGGCTATGGTTTGTTCGCCATACTATCCAGCCATACTATCTAAGGAAAAGTATATTTGAATATTATCAGAAATCAGGCTTTCTGTATCTTTCTACTTTGTGATTAAAAAAAAATAAGATTCTTGCTCTTTTTTTATTTAAACAACTTGAACGATTTGTGTAAACAAGGGATCTCAATTCAAATTCCTTATATGAGGTCAATTTGTCTGAACAAATCAAACATATTTTAAGATTGTGTCCAGGTGTGGAGGCACATTCCAGCAATCCCAGCTCTCAGGAGGATGGGGAAGGAGGATCGCTGCAAATTCAAGGCCAGCGTGGGCTATACAGTGAGTTCAGTACCAGTCTGAACTATATATATATATATATATATATATAGCGAGACTCAGTCTCAGAAAACCAAACAAAGATTGTATAATAGAGGATCAGTCAAATTCTAACTAAGTTCATATTACCACATGCCAGAATCTAAGAAAGTGGACTTAGTAACCTTTTTGGAATTTGGATTATATGATTTAGGATAATAAATGCTCATTCACAAGCTCTTTCAACGGGCTGAGTATTCCTTATCTATGACACTTGGGTCCAGAAATGTTTTGCATCTCAGATTTTGGAATATTTGCATACACATAATGATCTTCAGTATGGACTCAAGTTTAAACACAAAACTCATTTATGTGTATCATTATATCATATACACCTTATATTTGTAACCTGAAGGGAATTCTATACAGAATTCTAAATAATTTTATGCATGAAATGAAAGTTCAATGGTACGGAATCTTCCACTTGTGGCATTATGTCAGTGTTTCAAGTTTTGGATTTTGGAGCATTTCAGATTTTGGATTAGGGATCCCTCAACCTATATCATTTACATGTTTATCAAGGGTGATTAAAGTGAAATACATCAGACACACATGTTTAAATACCCCATTGTTTCTCTGGTGTGAGAAACTGAAAGTGTAAATAAAGACTAAAATGTAATATATTGGGAAAGGGAAGAAAATGACCAAATGGGAAAGGGAACAAGGGAGGGGGAACAGAACAGAGGACAAGAGAAGTAAGAAATGGAAGGAAAAAAATGGAAACAAAGCCTTTGTAAATACGGAGGGAGGAGGGGGTGAGGGGAGGGGAATGGGAAAAAAAGAAGCAACAAGATATGTCATGTACAGGTACAAATCCCCTATGGTGAATGTTATCACTATGTACATCTAAAATGTACCATTAAAATAAAATTTAAAAAAAAAAAAGGATGATTAATGTCCTTTCTCCTTAGGTTTCTGTAATACCACTTCTTTTCCAAAATCATGTTCCTACTTCATACATGAAAAATTTTAAAGCTTTTTCCTGGCTGCCAATACAAACTGAATTTTCATTTGGATTAAATTTGGAATTATGAGAAACAATACACTAAGAAAGCATTTTAAGTCAAAAAAGCCTTTATACTATATAAAATAATACTCTTTTCTTACCAGAGTCTGGCAAAGAATTAAGATCTGCACATAACACAAGCGGAATAGTTCCAAATTCATCCAACACACTGGGTCTGAGGCCTCGAGAGGCTTTATCAATAATGTTCTTCACTTCTGAGAGGAACATCATAGTTTGTACCAACTTCACATCAGAGTATTCAGGGTCCCAATGCATGTGCGCATTAGCCACAAGAATAAGTTGTTTTTCTGTTCCAAGATGTGGCTTTCCAGCTACATTAGATAAGAAGAAAACAGACAGACAGACAAAAACCCACCCATCAGCCCAGATTCTTACAGTCTGCAAACAAGTTAATTGTATCAGAGTCTTGGAAAAGAAAAGGACCCCAAAATCTACCTAACAATTCCCCATCTATTCAATGATTATGACACACAACACGAACACCTAGACATATGAGTGATACTTCTAGCATAGGAGAATTCACCGCTGTACCCACATAACCTATTCTATACACCATAATAGCTTGATTTCCAAATAGTTCTGTCTCCTTGAAACTTTTGGTCTTAGTTTAGATGTCCTAAAGATCAAGAATCAAATCTAAACTTTCTGTCTTAGATATACTTAAGCATTAAATTCTAGTGTCCATCTTTAACATCCCTCACGTTAAATCTCCCCATTTCCAGCTACTCAGAACCCTCGGTTCTCAGCATGACAGCCACTCTAAATATGCTTTGATTTTGAAATAAATGGACTATTTTCCAAAACTGAAGACCTTTAACGTAATTATTATAAGCAGATTACGAAGGTAAATTAGCTTACAGAATATCATTGCTGACATTATGGAAGTATATGGAGTTTTTATCTACTGGTATTACTTTAATTAATATTTACTTCAGTGTTTCTTTAATGTGAAAAATTCTTGAGGGCAAAAAAAGTTCTTTTTAAGCTCTGTGTCTTTTTAAGGTTCGTAATACTTTCCTGAGCAATGCTTTCTTTTCTTAAGCTTTGTGGAAAAGAGATGATGTTTTAGAAAAACAAATTCCCACTGAGTTTCTTCAGGTGTTAGACAAGACCATTAATATATAATGAGATGTCTGCTTTTTATTCTTTTTGAAGATGTCTAATCAGAGTTATTAAATTTTGGAGATCAATTTCACAGGAAGTGAAAGAGCCACTCACATGACATTTCAATCAATTCCTTTCGAAGTTCTAGCAGTACTGCAACTCCAATGTTATCTTTTGTCATGACTCTGTTCAGCATAGCTTCAGACCCTTCTGAATTTGCCATTGCTAGCTGATTAAATTCAACAGTGTGTTTCTGAACCAAAGCAAATCTAAAACAAAAACAAAAACACACACATAAACAAATAATTGGAAATATCAAGATATTTGCATTGTGGGAAATAGTTTTCCCAAATTTCCTTAACAGATACAATGGCACTTAAATCACATTATGGAAAAATCCCTCACACTCAGCACCACCAACCTCTCACACCCTTTCAAAGTTGTTTTCAATCTGTTATTGATATACTTAACACCCTGAAATACCTTTACAAATTAATGTAATGCAGTAATCTTCTGTTTAGGTTTCATGGTGGAATAGTCCATCTTATAATTTTTTTTTTTTTTTTTTTTTTTTTTGTGGTGCTGGGGATCGAACTCAGGCCCCTGTGCTTGCAAGGCAAGCACTCTAATCACTGAGCTAAATCCCCAGCCCTCCATCTTATAATTTATAAATAATTCTTTTCCAAAATACAGGTTTAAGAATCCCTCTATCATCCTGGAGGGAATGTTAAGGATGTAGTATTTCAAGTAACAACTGGAGTTAAAGTCCTAGTAAACACCTGAAGAAACAGCAGCACTTTTAAGCATGTCTCCAAAACAAAGTTATTTCTGATGATTAAAAGCAAATAAAACTTAAATCAACTGTGTTTCTGACGGATAACAGTGCCTCATTCTCATATTTGCCAATTAAGTTCCATATCCTTGTCCCCCACCCTGCAAACATTTTCCTTTAAAAAAAAAAAAGACTTACTTTTCTGTCTTGAAGAATATTGCACAGCCATCAACATGCTTTCTTTCTTGTTCTGACATTGTCCTAGCTCGAGACTTAGGACTAAAGAATCCATTATAGCCACGTTCTTTCAGTTCTACCAGAAAAAAACTGTAATACTGTTCTGTTTCAACCTCCTGAAAAAATTGTAAATAGCAAAGTTACTTCACAAAACAAAAACTAGCCCTGCACATTAACTCTGTAGGTATAATTTGAAAGTTGGAAGTAGTAAAAGACTGAGCTGCAGATTAAAGAATGGAGTATCTGTTCAATCTAATTTATCCGAAACCAATCACAACACGTACTTGTCCTTTTACAGGTACCAGTTATTGCCAGGGCAAATTCTTTGTTGTTTAGGAGGAATGAATGGGAAGACACAGATTCATGTGAATGTGTATGTCTTTACGTCTTAGGACTGATGAAATAGAAATCACAGAAGTAGAAGGAACATCACAGATCATAATTTCAAAAGACCCATGAAGAGACAATGAGTTGCCCAAGATGTTGTAAGCAATTATGAAAGTTAGACTGGGAAGCCAACATTACTGTGCATAAGCTCCAATCCTTTTCCCATCATGCCCTAATTACTCTTTTAACACTAGTGGTAAAGTGAAATCACACAGGTAATGCCACGCTTTGGTTACTTTGCCACCCAACTCAAAAACAGTGTGCAGAGATACTACAGGAGGGAGGAAAATGAATATTTAGCTGTTACTGTAAATGCTTGAAAGCTACCTCAACACATTTGCTTTATTTGGTAGCAAAGTGTTGCAAAGCAAAGCAGGTAATACACTTAGGATTCGTTAAAAATGGAAAAAAGCTGGTATTTTAAAAAATGCTGCAGCTATAATTTCATATGTTCCAATGTAACATATTCTAGTGTATTCGTTCCCTGCTTTGTTAGTGCTGAGAGATTCGTGCATTTAAACACTCTTTTGTGTGACTTACCTGAAGACTTATAATATCAGCACTGCAGCTCAAGATTTCTTGAATAATGGCCTTTTTCCTATAGTCCCAATTTAGCGCCCACGATGGACAGTAGCCATATAACTGCCGAGTCGCATATTTATCACAAAGAACATTATAGCACATGACTGAAAACAAGGCTGTAGAAAAGATAACTTTATTTATTCACACATATGGCAGAAAAAAAAGGCACTTTCAGTAACAGTTTTCACTTACATATTAAGTTTCTCTTTATTCAATCTATACTACTAAAAAGCTGCTATATGCCAGACACAGAAGACAGAAAGCTACACAATGAAAAGAGATACATGAACAAATTAGAGTGCCATGTGTTATCCACTATAGAGGTAAGTACAGAAAGTCCAAAAGCGGAAAGACTAAGATCTTGAGCCCTTCAAAAATCATAGTTCCTCATTCTACCATATCACTGATTCTTAATGTAGGACGTAGAAAAGTGAGAGGCAATTTTTTAGTAAATATGTCTAGTACTCTTTATAGAGCAACTATAGTCATACCTAAGAGATATCACAAGCTCAGTTCCACCCAATGCAATAAAGTAAATACTTCAATAAAGCAGGCTGCATGAATTGTATAGCTTCCCAGTGCACATAAATGGTAACGTTTACACTATATTACCTTTGGTGTGTAATAGCATATCTAAAAAAGGGCACATAACTTAAGATATACTTTACTGCTAAAAAACATCAATCATTATCTGAACTATTGGAAAAATGGTGATGGCAGCCTTGCTCAGCACAGCACTGCTGCAAACCTTCAATTTATAAAACAAAACAAAACAAAACAAACAGGCAAAAAATCCTAGTATCTGTAAAGCACAGTAAAGCAAAGTGCAATGCAACAAGATTATACCCACACTGTTAATTCACACAAAAGGAAAGGAGTACCACAGACCAAGTCCTGTTACATGCTACGGGAGCCACCAAACTATTTACATAAAATTTAGGTTAAATATATTTGGAACATACTAGGATTTGCGAACTTCCACTATACAAAGATCTTGGTATATTTATTATAAATGAATTTGATGCTTTTAGCACAGTTTCTCAACAGTTGTCACTACTGACATTTTGGGTGGGTGAACTGCTGTAATTGACTGTCCAGCAGCATTGCTGGCCTCTGCCCACTAGATGCCTGTAGCACTCCTCCCAATTTTGACAAGCGAAACTGCCCTCAGACAGTGCTGAATGTCCTCTGGAGCATAAACCTGCCCCCACTTGAGAAGGGTACTTTATAGCTAGGTCCCCCCGCACCGCGCACACGGAGGACAGATAAGCAAGGATGATGTCTCTGTTGTGGCCTCCCACACGTCGCCCATCAGCATTCTGCCTCAGTGCGTGCTGCCCGTTACCTACAGCAGTTCAGGTGAACCTTTCAGAGCTCTCAGGGAGACCAACCGCCCTCCACGCACATGCCAAGTTCACCACCACTGACCTGACACACGTCAAGAACACGATAGAGCTCACTGAGACCAAGTACAAATAATGGTCGAAAATCAGGTTACCAACCAGTCGGCCTTGTCCTGTCTGGTTCTTGCAACATAATCCAGGATCTTGGAGGTGGCTGCTCTGTGGAAACTAGTTAAATGGAGAAAACACGATTAAACAATATTCTTGTGTGTCTTTCTAATAAAAAGATTTGAACAAATGGTCACTTACTTCTTTTTGCAGTACCTGACAAATTATCAAGCAAATAGTTCAGCAGCCTTCTTGTCCCGTCTGGCTCCAGAGAGAGGTTCAGTATGTCCTGGGTAAGCGGGTTTCCTGGAGTATTTTAATAACAGGTAAAGGAAACCAAGATAAGTCCTAAAATAGTTCAAACTTTAAAAAATGTATTTTAAAAATCATCCAATTTTCTGTAATAATTGGCACAGTTACTACTAACTTACCACAAACTACAGAAAACATTATTTTTCAGCTTTTTATTTGAAATGTAAAACTTTTTACCAGGTCTGACTGAGATACTCAAAAAAGATTAATGGAACGGGGTGGGCTGGGGATTTAGTTCAAGTGGTAGAGCGCTTGCCTAGCAAGCACAAGGCCCTGAGTTCGATCCCCAGCACCAAAAAAAAAAAAAAAAAAAAAAAAAAAAAAAAAAAAAAAAAAAAAAAAAAAAAAAAAAAAAAAAAAAAAAAAAAAAAAAAAAAAAAAAAAAAAAAAAGATCATCTGAACATCCACACAGTTATTAAGAAAGCGAATTTCTATTTAAATCTCACCAAGAAGGAAATCTTCAGGTACAGATATTTTCAAAGAGCAAAAATATGAAACAAATCAAAATAAAATGAAACTACAAATATTCCCTGTAAATACAGATGCAAAAACCCTTAAGAAAATATTAGCAAACTAAATGAACCAGCAATAAAGAAATTATACATCATGACCAAGTAGGTTATTCTAGGAACCCAAAGCTGGTTCAGTATGCAAACAACGGAATCCACCACATTAACAGGCTAAAACTGTATGTTTAAATCAACTGATGCAGAATAAGCATCTGACAAAATTCAAAATTACATGCAGAATAAGCATCTGACAAAATTTCATTTTTTTTTCTCAGACCAGAAAGGACTTTCTAAAATTAATAAAAGAGCATCAATGTATTTTTTTTTAAATCAGCAATAAGGAGGGATGTCTGCTCTCTCACATCTTAACATACTGCTAGAAGTTCTAACAAATGTAATAAGCGAAGAAAAAGAAAATTGTCCCTATCTGAAGATCACATGAAACCTACATTAGCAATCCACCAAATGAAACAAATTGAGAAAGGAAAAAAAAAAAAAAATGAAAACACAAACTTACTAGAACTCTTAGAAGTGAATTCCACAAGACAACAGAAGCTAAACACACACATATTCTACCAAGACACTTGGAATACATACATGGACAGCGAAATTTAAAGAATAATATAATTTGCAATTACTCAAAATAAAAAAGTATAAATCTAATGTAACATACTCTCGGAGCCCTGTCGAGGGCTTGTCCTTTGTGCTCTTAGGAATATCCTGAGGCAG
>PVJO010018596.1:0-36230 GCA_004026905.1 Hystrix cristata
AACCCCTGAGCTATATCCCCAGCCCCTTCTCGGATATTTTGAATCTAAAACAGACCAGTCAAAAAGAAAACAGTATGTTAAAGCTTGTGGGTCACACCTAAAGCGGGACAAAGAGTAGGGATCATAGTAATAAAAACACATACTACAAAATCAGAAAGGTGTCAGAAAATTCATAATCTAAACTTCAGAACCCAGCCAAAAAGCAAAAAAAAGAGCATAAAGATAACAACTATAAAGATACATGCAGAAGTTAGAGAGTTTAAAGCAATAGAAAAAGTCCATCTAAACAAATAATTGATTCTCTGAAAGATAATTACATACAGAAAACCCCAAAGAGATCATGAGAAAGGGAGTAGACACACATTTTTTAACTCAGGAGTGAACAATGGATAGCACGACAGACCTTAAAGACATCGAAAGAATAATCAACAGATAGGACAAATAGCTCTACACACTCAGTTTTTGAAACCTAGATGAGCGGTCCAAAGGAAAAAAAAAAGCGAAAACTACAACTTATCCAGTGCGAAATAGCTCATTTAAACGGCCCTACACCACTGTGGGCATTAAATTTTTAGTTCTAAAACTTCTAAAGAGGAGAAATCCCCAGACCCAGTTATTCACTGCAGAACTCTGCAAAATATTCACCCAAGGGAAGTCACTGTCCTATAGCCTGCAGCAGGAAATAAGGATATGAATACTTACTAGTTGATTTTTAACCTATTATCAGCTTAACAGCAAAACCAAACAAAGATGTTACAAAAAGGAAAACTGCAGACTAGTAGTTATCATGAACATAAATGCAAAATATCCTCAGCTAATATTAGCAGTGAATATTAAAGTCTAAAAATAATTATATGCTATGTTCAACCAGGTTTAATTACATGTGATTCTATATCACATAGTCAGTATAATCTTTAATAGGTTAAAGAAGAAAAAATATATGAACTTGTCAATGTAGAAAGAGACTGACAAATTTTTTTCGACACAATCTCACTGCATTTCAGGCTGGCCTTTAGACCACTGTGCAGCCCGGGCTAGCCTCAAATTCTCCATGATCTTCCTGCTTCAGCCTCCTGAGTGTTGGGATTACAGGCGAGCACCACCATTGCTGCCTATGATCTAAGACTGACAAAATTTAATCTGGTTAAAGACGAAAACTCTCAGAGGAATAGGAATAGTGGTAGCTTGCTTACCTTGATCAACAACATCTATAAAACCAATATGAGGGCTATCACTGTTAATTAGACTAATATCACACTTGATAGTGCCACACCGAGTGCTTCACCCTAAGTTTATTGACACGGCCACGACCTCGGCTCTCGCCGTATTTATTCAGCACCGTGGGGAAGCCTGAGCCTGCATTGAAGCGGGAACAGGAAATCACAAGTGTGCAGATTAGAAGGAAATAAATCTGTCCTTATTCGCATGTGAAATGATTTTATGTGCATCTCAGGGAGTTTACAAAAAGCCTCGGAGAACAAATAATTGAGTTCAATACATTGACAGGATGCAAGTTAAAGAAAACCTTTTTTCTCTATGTAAACAGCAATCATGTAAATACTGAAATTAAAAATACAACAATATGGGGCTGGGGATTTAGCTCAGTGGTTAGAGTATTTACCTAGGAAGTGAGAGACCCTGAGTTTGATCCCTGGCATCAAAAAAAGATAAATAAAATAAAATAAAATAAAATAAAACAAAACAAAATAAAAATACAATATTTAAAATAATCCAAATATCAAAATACTTTTAAACAAATACACATAAGAATATATATGGGATATACATGGTGAATTATGTATAGCACATGCATGCTGAAAACCTCATCCACAAATAAACCCAACATCTTATAACATGAAATAAGTCCATCCTGTAGATGATCAAAATTTCTCGCCAAACTGATTAGAATATTGCATAGGAGGAGGAGGTCCTGCCTCACTCTAAACCTTGAAAAGTAAAATACACTCAATTGACTCACCTGGGCCACCTACACATTCCTGCTTTGTGGTTTTCATCTCGGGTTTACCATCCTTTTCTTATGGCAGCATTTCCTGGCTTGGATATGACCAGTGGCAGCGTCTTGAGCAAGTGATTCCTGACACCTGCCCTGTGTCTTATGCACATGTATGTTCAGTGTGTGTTCATCTCATGTGATATGTGTAATGTTACGTAATATGTGTTCATCTTTTGCTTTATATCATTCCAATAAAATGTTATTGAGCTTAAGTTAGTTCCAATCAGTTTCTGTTGCACATAGTTAAGACTATTGAATTGTATGAGGTATGATATGAGGTATGATAAAAAATGCAGTGAATATTTAAAATTTTTAAAATTGTGTATTAAAATTTGCCAGTAATCACCTCAGACTACCTCCCTCCCCTTACTTTGAACACATCCTGTCATTCTTGCCACTCTCTGAAGCAGTTCTAGACATCTTGTTTTGCGTCTTCCTAACATGCAACCGAAAATACCATGATGCTGTCGCCAAATGCCATCCAACGGAGCTAGAGACATTTGTAGGTAAATGGATGTACCTTGAGAACAACACACTCTTGAGCGAAATAAATCAGACACCCAGGAGAACACATCGAATTGTTTCTCTGATATGAGTAACCATAAGTGTAAATAAGGACAAAGAGGTGTAATAGATATTATATAAAATGAAAATAATATTGAAAAGAGAGGAGAACTAGAAAGGGAGAAGGGTGAAAAGAAAGAAGGGAAAAAGGAAAGAAAGAGGAAAGGGAAAATGGGAAAATATAAATGAACTTGCTGTAAATAGAGAAAGGAGGAACAGAGGGAAGGGTGGGGAAAAGGGGGGAACCAACATACACCATGTACAGGTACCAAATAACCATGATGAATATGAACATTATATATACAATGTACCAATACATATTCTTGGCCAAAAAAAGGAAAACCATGGAGAGGCAGCTCGTAAAACATGACAGTGTGTCCTCATCCGCCATTTTCACCAGCTCTGGGGCCCTGTGACTTCTGACGCTTCCCCAGTCTGAAGGGCCACGAAAGGTGCATGTTTTAAATCAGTTCTGGACTCCTCAGAACCCGTGCAGTGCAACTAAGGAGACTCACCAGCGGGACTTCCAGAACTGCTTCGGAACGCAGTGGGAACGATGGGCCGCGTGTGTCCACAACAAGGTATTTTGATGAGAGTCAGTGGGAATCTCTTCACCGTGATTCTTTTTTTAGTGTAAGCATTCACAGTGTAGTCTGATCACATCTGGTACATGGCTATGTGCACGTGCAAGCACATGCATCCGTGTAGATGACGCCTTTCTTGCTGGGTGCAGCAGGGGCTGCTGCACAGCGTCTGTGACCTGTGGCCATGGAAAGAAGACTGGGTCGGGGTCAGACAGCTTCCAGGTCCCTACCTGGAGCGTGGATGTTGGCGCCGAGCCCTGAGTCCCTAGCAAAGCCACCTCATTTTGTAGGACTTGGAACAAGTTGCTGATCATGTCTGAGCCTCCATATCTGCACAGAGAGAATGAGGATAATTATAATTCCATCCGTATGGAGTCAAGTAAAGACAAAATGATGAATCCACGTGGGCACTTAGCTGTGTGTCGGGTAACTAATGACCACCTGGTAAATGCCACTTATTTCTATTATTATTACTGCTATTGTTGCTCATTTACTATGTAGTCTGATGGCTTAGGGTTGACTTCCATCTCTAAACTGATTAATTTTGTGAACTGGAGAAAATTACACAGCTCATTAATTTGGGGGTTCTATTGTCTATACTATAGAGATAGTAATAAGATTATTAAATAGTAGTAAGATAATGAAAGCTGAGTATTTAGCATGGTGCCCAGTATCAAAATGGAATATGAGTTATTAATTTAACTATTATTGTTTCACTGCATTTCCCTAGGCCTCTCAGGCCCCCTTACATAAGAAGAGTATGGATACTAAATTAAGATTTTTTGCTTATTGCAGATTTAAAGTAATTTCATCTGTTCTTCTAACCAATATTTTAGAAAAATTCAAACAAAATTCCTAGAACCTGGAGACATAATTTCTTCAAATGGATGCACAGACCTCTTAAATCAAAAACACAAGAGACAGTCATTAAAGTGCAGATTGTGAGACCTGACTCTAGTTTGATCAAATTGGAATTTTAATGGTGTGGTACAGAAAACTGCATTTTAATTATGCTCCTTAGGTGAAATCGGATGCAGTAATGTTTAAGAACTAATCTAGGTTCTATCAATGGATAAATTTTTTGCACTATTAAATAAAATGTTTGCATTGTTAATCAAGGATATATAAGTTTAAGCACATTTATTTTGTTTTTATTTTTAATTAAGTTTAATTATTTATTTCTTATGTATCTATTAGTACATGATTGCAGGACATAATGATTTCATTGGTTGTGGAGTGTTTGTACAGATATACTTCTTAATTCTACTTCTTGTTCCACCCTCTGCTCTCTCCCTCCCTCCATCTCTAGTTCCCCTTCCCATTTGTATAGGCTGTATCGCCCTATCTTGTAATATCTATCTTTTATTTTTCTCTTTAAATGATTTATATTTTGGGTATCTCATGTAAGATAAACAATGCAATATTTTTTCTTGTGCATCTGATTTATTTCACTTAACATTATGATCTCAAGGTGCATTTATTTTCTTGCAAAACACCCAAGTCATCTTTCTTTATGGCAGAGTAGTAGTCCACTGTGTGTAAATACCACATTTTCTTTATCCATTCGTTGGTTGATGGACATACAGGCAGCTTTCAAGATAGCTATTCCGAGTTGAGCTTCTGTAAATATGGGTGTAGATGCACCTGTTTAGAGATGCACGTGTGTGTGCACCCCAGTGATCCATAGCTCATACCCTAACTTGAGTCTCAGGCTCTCACGGCTCTTTACACTGACCTCATGGAAGTGCAGTTTGTTGGCAGGAACAGAGGACAGGCCGGAGCCTGTTCCTGCGGAGCGAGCCTGAGCGCACCTTGACCTGCAGCTCTGCCGGCCTCCTAGCGGATGTCTCCCTCCGCTCCTTCCTCTAGTGGGCAGCCAGGATCCACGCCGGCTTCCGGAGCAAGCGGGCGAGCCCATGTCCACTGAGGGAGGCTCCTGGTGTATTTCTCACAGTGCCTGGCAGCTGACCGTGTTCAAAAGCATCGTGACAGCGCGGTGTACTACCTCACCAGCACTTACCTCGGCATCTGTTGGCCATGTCGTTTGCTGGTGTCTCCTAGCGAATCAGCAATTTCTTCTTGTCTTCAATCTGTGTTAGCTCGAGCTGATGGAATGAATTTTGAAGCTGTCTCCGTGAGTTATTCTCTGTTGCCAAACAGACAGCGCGTGTTTAGTTACCAAGGTACGACACTTGGCTGACGTGAAGTTTCCTGCGGTTCTGGGCTGGTTTCATCTCACGCACACGACGCCTCGGCTCCTCTTCCTTCTTCGCTCAGATCATAGCATCGGTGTCCTTTCCCCGAGCCGTCAACTTTGAACCTCTATTTGAGGACAAGAGCTTTGCAATTCATTTACATGCATAATTTTATTCAACTGATTCAAAGTTATTATTCCATACTTTTTGTAAGAAAAAAGAAGACAAAAATAAAAGTGAAACAGTAAGATTGCACAGGTGGGCTAAAGATCTGCATCTAGTAATTATGGAAATAACTGGAGACTGCAGAATTCTAACACCAAATATACCTCTCTTTGCGGTGTCTCAGGCAGTAGAGAAGCTTTTGGGAAACAAGTTATAATTTCAAAAGAAGGAGCCTCCCTTTACCCACATTTTCAGGAAACATTTCACCACGCCTATGCTACAGATAATAATCTCCCACTCTCTATCTCTCTATGGGACCAGGGAGTGAGGGGATGTAAGGAATGAGGAAATCTTCAGCAAGACTCTAAGTGCAGCACTTAAACTGGACTCCAAATGGCCTGGACAGTGGAGGGGCCCTTAGCTGCCTGCCTACCTGCCTGACATCCAAACACTAGCCAAAAGCCCCTTCCTGGTGTGTGGTTAGAAAAAGGGCTTGTGAGGAGGAATACTTCTGGTATTATAAAGATAAAGGCAGTGAATAATCCTGCAAATCCATTGGTAGTTTTAAATCCTCAATGTTTCCAAAATTTACATTTGTAGATTCTACAGAGATTCACTCCACCATTTACTACTGAGAAATGACCTGCAGGACCTAAATGTTTTGTTATTTCAATTTCCTCATCTACAGAATAGGGATAATAATTAGGACAATGTCTAATTCAGTAGATGGTTTTTATGGAATAAAAGTATTGAACATGTAGAATGAATTTACAATGTCTGTCTTGCAAAAAAGTCTCAAAACTATATTTATCATAGGGTAACTGAGGATGTAACACTGACAATGTCAAGTTACTATTATTATCAGTGCAATTAACACCTCCGATGGGAGGCACTCAGAAGGATGGCATGTATTGCTGAAGTATCTCATGCACGGATTGGGGGAGAGGCGACTTTCTTAGACCTGGAGAGAATGTGGGGTCAGCCGCCGAGTTGCTGACTGATTCTACACCGGAAGCAAATGAAGGGTCCGCAAGACATCTATTTTGCTGAGTGTATGATTCCCATTCTATCGAATCCATGGGCCACAACTGATCGGTGAGAAGTATACAGGCACATTAGAAATTTGTAAACAGTATTCATTATTCCAGTGTGATCTCTGTTACTAGTTGTCAAAACCTTCGTGAAGCACTTTTACTGAATATATTAATTATAATAAGGGACTCCTCCGTGTTAAGAAATTCAGAGCATCTCAGAAACCAAGTATAAGGAAAACTTCATGAAAAATCTAGCCACTAGAAAAATAATCTATTTGGAAACAGAATCACTGTTCTTTGCTATCAGTCCAATGCACAAGTTTAGACTTTTATACATTGTGGTTTTGGAAGTAAAGTATATCTAATTTGTTTGGAAATTAGTGAATAAATTAAATGTCCTTCCCAGAAGGAGGAAGATTAGAAATCACCAGTTGCCCTTGAAATAATGTCATTTTCAAAATCATCGATCAAGAGTAAAAATGTTTAAATAACATCAGTGGTTCAGAAGAATGTAACTCACCACACATATGTTAAGGCAAGAATCACACGGAGCTTCGTTATACACTCGTCCTTTTTACTGCTTTATGTATAGAATGTTAAGATTTGATGTAGTAAGTACTTTATCAGAGTGGTGGCTATTTGTTAAAAGTAATCTGCTTTTTAAAGATTTTGCAGGTGCTTTAAAAAGCCTAACTGTGCTCTGCTAGACAGCTTTGAGAACTAAAATGCCCTTCTCTAGCCTGCTGAGTAAATATGAATTTCACAGTTAAATACATAAAATAATGATCACATCCAATGGTCACGAGGGACATGTTTTTAGGAGTATACTAATTAAAGTACATCCTTCAGACAACATGTTTCTACACTTGCTAGCAATGAACCGTATCAGATTGGTCATTAAGTAATTAGGAATGCTAATGTAAATAAAGTGTCATTTCAAACAAGGCTTTCAGACTGGAGATGAGTCATATATTTCGTCTTCTCTTCAGAAACATATACAGAAGAATGATATAAAGTAATCAAGGGGAAAAAAGCTAAGCTGCTGAATAAACAATCTAAAAGGAATGGTTGTGTCACTTACTGTTAAGTAGATCTTATATATTAAGCAATTTTTAAAAAATATTATAATATAAATGACAACATAAAATATAAAAATGAGAGGAAAAGTGCTTTAAAGTATGATCCTGCATTTCTCTATGCCTATTAGAATTTATATAATCTGTCAGAGGAATCTAATTTCAATGAAAGAGTAAAGGTGAGAAACTGAAGAAGATACAACATCAGGAAGACAGGGAGAAAGAAATGGAGAAACGAATGCCAGTCCACCAAAAGAAGAAACGAATACTGACTAAAGATTAAAAATGAGAGAGAAGTGATTGGAGAGAAGCAGAATAAGGACCTAAGGAGAAATGTTTGGGTTTGAAGTTAATAGAAGCCACACAGGAACAGGTTGGAACTGGATGATTTCATGGTGCTATAACCCTTAGATCTAGCATATGGATCAAGATAATTGAATAAAAATTTTACATTAGTATTAAAAATTAGTAAAAGTGATGAATAGTACAGCTAAGATTTTAGAGTGATTATTGTACAAAATCCTTCAATGCTTAAGATTTTTCAAAAGGAAAAAAAAATTTAAAGGTTATATTTAGTGGCAAAGTACAACCAAGATATTAGAGTGAGTTTTGTAAAAAAAAAAAAAAAAAAAAAAACAGCAGCAGCAACAAGAAGCCAGTTCTGGTAATTTTTCAAAAAAGATGGTTTGCTTTAAAAGCTTAAATTAAGTGGTGAAAAGTTATCTGACATAGAATAAGTGCTCAATAAATGGTGGTGAAAGGAATTAATGAACAAGTGAGCTAAAAATTTAAGCTTCAATGTCAGATGATCCCTTTCTCTAGAAAGTCCTGTTTGTCCCCGTAGCTAGTTGGTCAGTTTGACAAACTTTCAGTAAGTTTCTTGTCACCCTTGACCCATTGATGCCATCTTTTGTTAACTGACATACAATTTATATTCAGTAAAGTGTGCAAGTACTAAGTGCAAGTGTAAACTGTGGTAATGTACATAAGTAAACACATGCTATGCCACCATGCAGATGAACCTACAGTGCTTTTGCACAGCAGCAAGAGACTCCCCTACAGTCTTTCTGTATCAATAGAGGCTCTTCCAAAGTTAACCACCATAGTTTGCCTGTCTTTGACTATTTTGCAAATCTAGGTCTAGATCTAGATAGAGATAGATAGAGACATTTCCATAATAATGAAATTATTTTACATCCTTTTTGTCTCAATGCCAACCACTTGAAAGTGGCTACCACAGTTCACCTGCCTTTGCATGTTTTATAAATGAAGACAGACGCTGTAAATTGTGTCTGCTGTCTTTCAGGGAACACAATGTTTATACCACTTAACCATGCCTTATCCATGTCATACATACACACATATGTCATCATACCTATGCATAAAATTTGATGTCATACATGTAAAATATATTTGTCATGCATGTATGCTAGAGGTACACTGCCTTTTCATTGTTTCTTAGGATTCCTTCATATTAAGACACTATGCTTTCCTTATCCCCTTTTTTTATTGGAAAGTAATTAGTTCTGTCCAGGTTTGGCAATTATGAAATTATTGTATTTAGTAGACTTATCATTGTGGTCAATTTGAGCCAGAACCCAGCTGGACTGAGTTAATGTGGTTCTGGGCGTAGAGGACCCACCTGAGGGTTGTTGCTGATGCAACACAAAGCAGAACGGGAGCAGAAGATAGCAGCCGGCTGTTTCCCAGGAGAAGCTCTGCCGCGGCTGGTTCTCCTAAAGGGACTCGGCTGTTCTCATCGAGGAAGGAGCTCGGGCCTTTGCTGTCCTTGAGGTTGGCTGCTGTTGCTTCAAGGGAGCTTGGTCGTCATCTCTGCTGTGAGCATCGTAACCTGGTTCCAGTAAAGGTTTCTTCAGCCATCATCTGCAGATGTGGACGTACATGGGACAGTGCTGTGGGCTCCCAGCCCTTGGCTGGCTCTTTGGGGTCTCCAGTGCGTAGACATTCAGCACTCTTCCTGCATTTGGCTTATGGGTGAATATGGTAATTTATAAATGTCCTGTATTAAATCTGCTCTCTTGCAAACCACTGAGTCTGGAAAGGTAACTGATACATTGCACAAGTCTTTAGGTAAACATACTCACTCATTCCCTCACCTCCACACGCAGGAGCAGAATTGCCAGGACACAGAGTGAGATGTGCTTAATATCATTTGGTTCCACCAAACTGTTTTTCTCAAAGCCATCACCCCATTTTACACTCATGCAAAGTACACACACCCGTGTCCACAGCAACGTTTTTACTGTTATCTATTCTGGGAACAGTGCTGTGAGGACGCACAGTGGTGGTTTTCAATTGCATTTTTCTCACATCTAATGATGTGGGATACATTTTCATGGATCTTCATATAATCATTTGAATATTGTCTTTATGATGGAAAGTTTTTTCACATTTGGTACAAAGAAATGATGCCGTATTTAAAAATTCTTGACCTCATTGCCCCACACAACACATTAAAATGTACTGGAGTTGTTTAATAGATGTAAAAGTGAATGCTAAAATAATAGGCTTCTGAGGACAGAGGTCAGCAAACTACAGCTTCAAGGCCAGTCTGACCGGCCTTCTGTTTATCTTTTCCTTCCTTGAAAAAACTCCTTTTTATTCTGAAGTAGATGTAGGTTTATACGCAGGAATAAGAAATAATGCAAACCTCTTAGTGAAAAAAACACTCAGTGAACTAGGAATAGAAGGAAACTTACATAACTTGATAAAAATGATCATGGAAAACCGACAGGTAATATCATACTTAGAGGTAAAAAGTGAAAGCTTTCCCTTAAGAGCAGTTACAATTCAACAAACGGCACTCTTGGCATTTCTGTTTAACATTTTACTGGAGAGTCTACTTAGGGAAATTATGCAAGAAAAGAAATAAAAAGCATCCAGATTGGAAAGGGAGAGTTAGAACTGTTTTTATTTTTATGTGGCATGATTTCTCATATGGACTATTCCAAAGAATCCATAAATTAATACTATTAGAACTAATAAGTAAGTTTTGCTCAACATAAAATAACTATTTTATATGTACAGGTTACCAATGAGAAATCTAAAGTGGAACTCAAAATATTTAATTCACAATAACATAGAAAAAGTAAAATAGCAAAAGGCATCATGATTTGTACTCCAAAAACTACAAAAAACAGTTGAAAGAATTTAAAGAAGTTCTAAGTAAACTGAAAGACATATGTTTATGTACTGAAAGACTTACTATTACCAAGATGCCGACATTCCCTAAACTGACCTGCAGATTCAATGTAATTCCTATCGAAATCCATCTCCCACTTGCACAAATTGACAAGCTGATCCCCGCATTCCTGTGCTAATCCAATGGATCTAGAAAAGCCTAAATTATCAAGAAAGATAAGACCAAAGCTGGAAGGCTCAAGCTTTCTCCCTTAAATGACTATAATAAAACTGCAGCCAAGTGTGGTGGCATACACCTGTAATCCTAGCACTCAGGAGGCTGAGGCAGGAGGATCACTGTGAGTTCAAGGCCAGCCTCAGCTACATAGCGAGTTCAAGGCCAGCGTGAACGACACAGCAAGACTCTGTCTCAAAAAAAACCGACCATCCAAACAAACAAAAAAGCCTCAAACAAACAAAAAATGGCTTACTTAAAGCTGTAGTAATCAGACTGTGTGGTGCTGGCTATCAGACAAATTTGAGGATTAAGAGAATAGAATAGAGAGTCCAGGGGCATCTCTCAGGTCTTTATAGTTCATGAAAATGTTCAAGGCAACTCAGTGGGGGGAAGAGAAGTTGGTTCTTTTCAAAAACCAATCTCGTCCCTGGTTCTCAAACAGGGGTGTGCGGGACACAGAGGGAAGATGCAGGGACGCTCCATGGTGCCCCTTCGTTTCCCCAACTGCCCGTCTAGTCCACTTTTGTCCCACATTCAGTCCTTCATGACTGTCTCTGAAGGATTCCCAGTGACGCTTTGTAACTAGACGGGACAGATGGGGAAGTTAAATTTGTGTCATCTTGCCCCCGAGGGAAACGCACACGGTCTGCTTTCTGTAAGTCAAGTTTTAACAGAACACAATTATGTTTAAATTCATTTGTTTAAATGTTACTAGTGGCTATTTCCTTAACCTGGCAGAGAGGCTGAAGCAAGAAGGTTGCTTGAACCCAGGAATTTCAGCCCAATAGATGCATACTAAAATTTCTGGAAGAAAATGATGTAACCAATTTTATTTTTTCAAACCTTTATGAAAATCATACTCTCAGAGGATCAAAGTAATGTAAAAACTTTTATTTTCATATTTTTGTTGTGAAGTATCCTGTGTGAATGTGTGGAGAAACTGTGTCATCTTTTCTAAGTTGCCCACCTCTCCTTGTGTGATTATGCCCCAGTGCTTCGATGATAAAGTATACACATGAATACATAATACATATAAAATGGATCACATATATATGAAATGAATATGGTCTATACGAATGCGTTTTTGACATATACTCACTTTCTGTATATATCTTATTCATGTTGATTTCATTATGTTTTGAAAATCATACATTGGTACTGAGATTACCCTGGAACTCTTTCTTCATTCCCACACGTGTGCTGGGTTTCCGGGACATTTAGAGGAGAGCGCAGGTGTGCAGCGGGGGTCTCTCCTGCTGACCTGGTCAGTGGTAAAGCTCTGGGCTTCCTTCTAGCCTCTTCTCCAGTTCTCTCTAGTCCTTGCTGTGTTTTCCCCACTAGTTTTTGGGTTGGCTCCATCCATACTCCTAGATTACCTGTCCCAAATAATTTATCTTTTATTCCCTTATTTCTCACCAGCGCAGGGCAGGGTCCTCTCACTCAAAAGGTGGGAAATCGCTGGGTTCCTTAGTGGCGCTCGTGGGCTTGCAGTCGTGGCAAATTGTAGCAGGAAAGCCCAACCCTGGTGTGACTGTAGTCCTCACTGGCCAGCCGAGTTCTCCTGCCCCCCTCTTTCCGGAGACTTCCGCTTTCCGGGGCCTTCTTGGGGATCTTGGGGATCCCGTCAGCACTCAGGCTCTCCTGAAGTCTGGCTTCCCTCCGCTGGTTTGTGTAGTCCCGTTTTTTCCTTGGAGCTGGGTGGGGCTGGGCTGGGCTCCACAAACTGCCCTTCTAGAGCGCAGACTTCGCTGATAGGTGCCCATGAACTGTGCGTCTCTACAACTGCCTCTTTTCATTACTCTCTTTTTTTGAGAATCTTAAGCTCTAACTGATTTCTGAGGGAATGCTTGAAATGTTTCTCTATTGATTACTTTATCTACAAATTTGTTGTATCCTTTTAATAGATTAAGGAAGCATTTTTACATTTCTAATTTGCTAAGGATTTTTTTCAGTGTTTGAGATTGCACCAAATTACATTCTAGCGTCCTTGACAGAATCACGTGTTTTTATCTGCGAATGTGATGTGTTGCATAAATAGAATTCTAGTGACTCTACTTTACACTTGCAAATTCAGCCACCTGATAGGATAGTTAAATCTGAGCTGTGAATAATACTGGTTTAATATGTTTTCTCTGCTCTTCCTTATCTGGTTTTGATAATGGAATTATAGTCTCCCCATAAAGTGTTCGGGTTCCCCATAAATTGCTCGTGGTAACTGCAGTCATCGCAAACTGTAGCAGTAAAGCCCGAATATGACTTTTCTATTAACTGAATGATAAGGATGATCTGTACTTAGAATTTGCCTATAAACACACCTAAATTTGGGTTTTTCTTGTGAGAAAATATTAGTGTATTGATTCAATTATGTCTATTATTGAAGGACTGTATGTGTTTCCTGTTTCTTGTTGAATTTGTGTTTTAAAATCTTGTTTTTGTCTCTGTTTTCTTTTTATGTTTTTGCTAAAACTACTTCCATTTTACCTAAGTGACTAAATTTTCATTTTTGTATCTGCTGGATGCTCAAAAGCTAGTAGTGAAGTTAATGCTTTATTCCTGCGTAATTGACTCAGGTAAAGACTGAGGGAGGAATGGTTTTCCAGTCTTCAGCATCCCACTTGTTTCGCCTTCTGCCCCTCTGCACCTAACAAGAGGCAGGTGAAGGTCAGCGTGGACGACTCCCATGCACCCAGACAAACACACCCTGCTTTGCAGCACTGTTGAATGAGAATGGCTGGGTATGGGGCCTATCCTACCTCAGACATTTCAAGTCAATCCTGTTAAGGCCATTTTCAAGGTAGGAATTATTCATTCATTTTTAAGTAAATATACATAGATCATTTCATATACTAATGAGCTTGTCCAAATGCTACTGAATTTAAAATTATTGAGATGTGACCAAAAACCAGCATCTCTAGACAAATTGCATTAATTGCAGTGGAAGTCATTCAGTATGGGTTTTGCTTGCCTGCAACCTAATCTCATCATAAAGTGATTACCTTTTACAATCATATTTATCAGAAGGGAACCCTGCAAATAAACACTGCACTGTCAGAGTTATAGGGCTCATTAGTAAAATCTTCCTACTTATCAATTTGCAGGAAATACAAGTTGATTTACTTTCTCATTACCTAGGAAATGTTTTGTACTCCCAATTCATCTTTGTTCTTTTGTGCATCGTACAAGCGACAAAGTTGTAAGTTCTGAGGAGTAATAGCCTGGACACCATGATGCTTCATTACACGAGTGGCTAACAGGAAATGAATTATGAAGAACAAAGTCTTTGTTACACAAGCTTCAGTGATCCTTAATTCTGAGAAGAAAAATAGCCAATCAGTCATGCAAAGTCCCATAAACGAAACAGGATAAGCATTTGAATGTCATTGACTAAGTTTTTATTTTAGTAAAAGGAAGAACTATCCCAGAGATTGTGTAAGAAATTAGCTTTTTAATAAACCCATGAAGCGTATACCTACATCTTTTTAATCTCCAATAGAATTTGGTCTTCAAACTACAGAGACTGCCCAAAATAAGTAGACGTTCTGTGTCAGAATAATAAAATGCACCTTTATAAAAGCAAATTTAACCACTGTTCCACAATCATTTAAAATTTTCTGTATTGCATTGGCTTTTCACCAAGACAGCATGAACTTACAACTGGTAGTTGTGCACAACTGCACCACTGTCTCTATACTATGTTTGTAAAATTATCCGGAGAGCACCTGAGGTAAAACTGTTGAGTAGTACCAAGGAAGAGAAGCAAAGTAAGAGAGAGCTGGCTTTCACTTTTCCTTTTTGCCTGTGAGAAAATGTTCTCTTTCTTTGACTTACTCTAATGAATGAATCTAACTTAAAATTTGTAGGTTAAAAACTGGGCTCACATTAGCCCTTCCAGCAAAGATAATTAAAAATACATCAATGTTATGTCCAAGTTTTCCTGGAGAAATTGTGACATCAACCAAACTGAATGTGCTCCCACTGACCAAAGGTAAAAGATATTCTTAAATCAACTATCATTATTGGAAAAAACGTTAGTACTCACCAAAATGCTTGAAGAACTATTTCATCTGCCTTTTCTGCTAAAAATTTCTGGTAGAGTACACCAACAGTAAGAGAGAATTTTTTAATCAATTTTGAGTGAATACATGCCAAACAAATGAGGAAGTTAGAACCTCAGCCCTTTGCTACTACTAATGCATAGCGGTTACCCACAGGTACCAATACAATTGACAAATTCTTGTGTGGAAAATGGGAGCGGGATCAGCTAAATGGACTCTGGTGAACACCTGAATCCACTGACCGACCTTAGCGTCACTCAATAGGACAAATATCTCTACATACCTGCTGATAGGGAGCTATTTGTAATGCTGTGTGTGTGTTCTACAGTTGAAAGCTGATTTGTTTAGCTTTAAACATTAATTTTATGACAGATGCATTGTTAGGGTAGCTTTCTTTTGGCAAATATATGTGGAGTATATGCTTTTATTTCTTTTAATCTTGTGAGTTACCCCTTTCTTCCCATTTTAAGTATCTCTAGCTCTATCAATCTCTACTCCAAATGCCATAGTTCTAAATCTTTCAGAAGGCAAGTGATAGTCAGAATTCCTTTAAATATTACATGATAAACACTGACACTCTAACTTAATGGCTGCCACAAAATGGGTTCAGAATCTACATTGTGGTTTCTCTAGCAGTCGAAGCATGCACCAATTTAATAAAGTCATAACCTCATTATCAATGTTATTTTTATTCTTGAAATTTGATAATATCTTATTAATCTCAGTAACTGAAAGTCAGAGGGCAAATGGCAATTATTAAAAAAAAAATCAGAAAATCCTCTAGGAATGGAAAACAATGTTTTCCCAAGAACCTAAACTGGGCAAAAGATTTGTGATCCAAATTTTAAAAAATGTAAGAATACAGAATCACTTGCCCATTTTCCACAAATAGCTAGCAGATATCTGAAGACAGTAGGTGGGGTTAATTTTAAGTCAGTTTGCAACCTGGGATCCAACTTCTAGATTTTACTTGTGAAGTGAATGATTTACCTGGGAAATGTGTACTGATTATTAACCAAGAGAAAAAACAATCGGCCCAGTTTTCCAACAAGAACAACTTTGGTATATTATATTTACGTTTTAGACTCAGTTCATAGTAGATGAAAGCCGGCTTTTCACAGAACAGAGGACATCACAGTCCCCTGCTGTAGGGCTTACTCCAGACATTCCAATGGAGACATAATCCCTATTGTGCCTCTGAAATTAAAATGAATCATATGCAAAAATAGAGCCAGCGGACAGGGTGTATGTAGTCCATTATGGTTATTATGCTTTGTAGAACCGTCTGCTGGGCTCTGCAATAGGTGAATTGTGCTAAATAAAGAATAGCATTGCTCCTCTGTGATAATTACATTCTACAGGATGCTCTCTTGCCAGCAAGGAGATGGAATGAGAGGAGATTTAGATATGTATATAGAAAAGTTTATTTTTGAATAGAAAGCAAACTTAAAATCAGTACTCTCCATTAAAACTCAATTCATCGTGGATATTAGAAAAATAAAAAAGTATAAATAAATGAGGCAGATGTTGGCAATCTGAGTAGGCCACAAATCTGCTCAACCTTAATAACCAAAATTCAAAAGGCAGATGGTGGAAGCCTCAACAAAACAGAGGAAATTCTCCAAGATTTGGAGCATTTCTATGCAGATTGGTAAAATGTCCTTATGACAAAGGAAATGTTCCATCACCACTTGAAATATATTTTTTAAATATTTAGAGTAGATTTTTATTTTCTATCTAGGCTTGTTAACTCAAAAATACAATAAGGTCATGATAAAATCTGTTAGGAACTTGAGAGGATTTCCAAAGGAAGAAAAATCCAGATGGAAACTCACTGACTTCTTTATGTTCTGCCATTAAAATAAATTAATCCTGTTGCAGAAACATCACCCACACGCCTCCTGTCTCACCATACTAATGTCCCCTCCTTGGCAAAAGGCAAAGCCTGATTTGACAAAATCATGTCCTGCTTATAAGTCTAGAGTTGTCTACAGAACACAGCGAAATGGAAATTTACTTTGCATACTGGAATTCCAAATTGTCCTCTCATACACAGTCCACGCTGCTTCCCAATCTCCCCCAGCCAAATTTTCTCTGCATGGCCTTCTGCTGTGGTGGCCCGGAAGCTTTTCCTATGGGAACTGGGAAGCAGCTCCTGGCTGGAACAAGCCAGCCCCCTCTCTGCCACACTGAGCAAAGACAGACTTGACGCTGGATGTAGAGTCAATGTGTAAAAGTTCAGAGGCTGGACGCAAAGAAAGATGCTGTTCTAGAGAGGCCAGTAACTGAGTTATTTTGAGCAATAACATAAGGAGAAATAGGCTTCTAGTTAAGGAGAACCAGGCTATTTAAAACTCTTTCATCATGTCAGTGGTTGTGTTGGAGAACCTACCATGACCAAGGCACGATTATGCCCTAAAGATATAGAAACAAACACTTCTGCTAGTGCACAGTGTCTATCACAGTGAGGGAGACAGAAAGCAATCAGTATGATAGGCAAAAATTAGAAGTTTAGTAGTGATTATTTTTAAAACTGAGAAATGAATCATAAAAGAGTCTAAAGAATGTCCCAAAGTCTGGGCAGGGGTGGGTGGGAATATTATGACACAGAGTGACGTGGCTAAACCTGGCCCAGGCTACTAGTGAGAGAAGACCAGAAGACTGTGAGGGGCTGGCTTCGGGGATCTGGGGAGGTACAGCAGCTACAAAGGCATAGCAATGTCCTGGGCAGGGGGCTGCCAGCAACATCCTGGATGCTAATGGAGTTTTGCCACGGGAAACCAGAGAAGGAAACGTGGACCTGGGGCACTGGCAGCCGAGGAGTCGGAATTTCTCAACAGTTCTTAATGAAAACCTGTCTCTCGGCCATGAAGCCTCGGGTTTGGCCAGTTAGCGTGTGCTGCAACTGCAGTATGCGCAAGAGGATGATGGGGAGAATCGAGATGAAAAGAGGAAAATCTTCCGTCTCACTCAGAACACAGACCTCCTCTGTTGCACACCTACACTTTTCCCCGCTCCGTGGACAGGAGGACATGACTGACAATGAGTTCCAGAACCAGATTTCAGTATCTGCAGATGGCCACACACATGGATGTTCTTAAATAAAATCTCTTCTAGAAGCCCCGTCCAACTCCTGACACCTGCCATTCTCTCTTTCCGTTGCTCGGTGGAGTTGTGGTGGACGCAGCCCAGGTGCGTGTGCCTTCCTCCCCAGGCTGCCCGGCCCTGCCAACGTGAATCCCGGTGTCCGCCCCGGAAGCTCCTCCCGGAAGCACCGAGAGGCCGAGCAGCCACGTGGGAACCACTCAGGCCTCCCTGTGTCTCATCAGGACCTGCTTTATGCAAACGAAACCATGAGTTTCTTGGTTTAAATAGTGGACTTGTTTTTTTTAAAACTTTCCGTACATGATAAGATCTTAGCCTACTTGGTCAATTCCCCTTTTACCTTTACGTTTTATTGTTAAGCTCGTTTTATACAATGCAACCTGTTCATTCCCAGTTAAAGACGAAACTTCCAATAAGCAATGAACAATTTTTCAGAAAAATTATGTCTCAAATATTCCATGAAGTCATACTTCTATTGAGAAGAAAATTATTCACTGTGATACGAAGATCAAATTTAACTCAGTTTCTTGCATTTTAAAGAAAACTTTTTAGAAGAGCTTCTTAATGAAAATAATGTTTAAGATGGTGCAGGGGCTTTCTGTACATTCCACACTCAGCCTCCTCTGATCTAAACATCACACGTGGGATTTATTAAAAGTAATACATCGCAAGGTAACTCATGTCTGAAGTTCTAGGCACTCGGGAGCCTGAGATCTGAATGCTTTTTTTTTTTTTTGGTTTTTTTTTTTTTTTTGGTGCTGGGAATCAAACTCGGGGCCTTGTGCTTGCAAGGCAAGTACTCTAACCACTAAGCTAAATCCCCAGCCCCCTGAATGCTTTTTATAAGCAGGGTCAAGACAATCGTGAGTAAGACACTAAGGCCCTCTCTTTTTTTAAAAAATGTGATATTCCGTTAGTGATTAACAAAAGTCCATACTATCGAAAAACATGCCATGAATCCTAAGATCTTGTAGATTGTCTCCTGTTTTCTTATAGACGTTTTACAGTTTGCATTTTACATTTAAATCCATGAACGACTGTGCATTTATTTTAGTGAAAAGTGTAAGGTATGTACGGCAGTTGATTTTCGCTTGTGGATATTCAGAGTGTCCAGCACCGTTTGTTAAAAAGGCTTCTCTTCCACTCAGCTCCAGTTACCTCTCGGTCAGTTATCTGCAGACTATATTCGTATTCTTACTTATGGGCTTTATCCTTTCTATTATTTCAGCGAAACGCCACCATCGTGCTGCTAGCTTTATCGTCCCACTCAAAGTTGGATGAGGCGATTCCTTCAGCTGTGCTGTCTGTGCTGTGTCACCGCACAGTCCAGGCCTTTCACACTCCCATACACGTTTCTGTATCTGCTCATTGGTACCTAGAAAATGGCTTGGTGGTTCGTGATCTGGATTGTGTTCAGTCTGTTGGGAAAAAGTCTCATCTTGACCATAATGGAGGCGTATTCTGACACATGAATGTGAACTATCTATTTTCATCTTCTTTGATTTATTTCACTGGAGTTGTGTAGGTTTTGGTATCTTGTTCCCTGGAATATTTTCCTGGGTTGATATCTGATTATTTTACACCGCTGCTGCGTTGCATGAGCCTTGATTTACTGTGGAGGGTTTCCGTCCGGAGAGACACAGTCTGGACAAGCAAGGTGAGAACATTATAATTGAAAACTTTCTCGTGCAAAAACTCTGCTCGGCATCATCAGGGCCAGCAGCACAGTGGGACAGCATCGGCTGTTCCCCTGGCTGAGGGTGGGCCGGCTGAAATCTGTCGGATAGTGCCAGTCCCGGCAAAAGGCACAGCTACAGAAATGGAGGCTGGGTTTCTACGGAATGCGTCTTCCCTTCACACCACCCTAAACTGGAGAAATCTGAAGTCAAACAGTAGTAGCAATGGTACTTTTAAAACTTCCAGATTCTAGTTTTTCAATGATTAAGCCTAGAAAACAATTGACCTTTTAAACACGAACCTTGGACCTTCTTTGCTATGTTTATCAGTTGCAGGAGTTATTGTGTCCTTCTCTACATATTTTATGGAGCCAATCAGTCAGTCACCGTCAAAGAAAGGTTGTGTTGTTTTCTTCCTTCCAACCTGGAGGTCCTCTTTGACCCGTTAGCGTCTTACTGCAGCACTAAGGACTTCCTGTAGGATGTTGTCTAGCAGCGATCTTAGGGGGAAGCATCCAGTGCCCCAACATTTAGGAACAAGTTATTTGAGAAGATTTGTCTTTGCCAAATTTAGCAGCTTTCCTTCATTCCCAGCTTAATGAGAGTTTTTAATCAGAAATAAGTGTTCTATTTTGTCAAATGCTTTTTCCGCATCAGTTAAGATAATCCTAAGATTTTTCTCAGTCTTTCGACATGATAGATTTGGCTGATTGCTTTGTGAATGCCAAACCAGGTCTTAAGAGTCTTATGCAAAGTTGGATTGCATTTGTTAATATTTTGCTGAGGTCATTTGACTCTATTTTGATGAGAGAAATTGGTCTGTCCTTTCTTATAATGTCTTTATCTGGTTTGGTATGACAGTAATTTGTTGGCTTCGCAGTATCTTCCTTGTGTCCCTATCCCTTTTGGAAGAGATTGTAAATAATTGGTACAGTTTCTTAGAAATTGTTTTCTACAATTCACTAGTGAAATAATTTTGGCCAAGTGCCTTACTTTATTCATAATGACTTACTAAATATAAGAAAATATAGGGTTGGGATTTAGCTCAGTGGTGAGCACTTGCCTAGCAAGTGCAAGGCCCTGAGTTCGAGCCCCAGCACACCTCTCCAAAAAAGAATATACAATAAAATTATATTTAATAGTATACCATTTGTTAATATTGTATAATCTTATGTATTATATGTTATGCTTCATATATAATGTCATATAATTCGATACTGTATAATACAAAATATGTCATTCATTAATTATAAAAACATAATACTTAGTATTTGATATAAATTTATGAAAAATATTTAAATCTTACAAAAATTGTGAGTTAAGATGACATATTTCTTCTTGTGTAAATTTTGGTAGTTTGTGTCTTTCAAGTAATTTTGTTTATCTCATTTAACTAGCAAATGTATGTATTTGCTCACAGCATTTCTTCATTTTTCTTTTACTATCCATTATATTGGTAATAATGGGCTTATTTTAATTTATGGTATTAGTGATTTGAGTCTTCTAATTTTTTCTTTGTTAGCATGTCTGAAGGTGTGTCAATGTTTTCAATCTTTCCAAAGAATTAACTTTTTGTTGATTCTATTTTTATGGTTTTGTTTGCTCGTTTCAGATTTCTTTGATTTATACTCTAATTTTTCTTTCTTTCCTTCTGCTTACATTAGGGTTAAATTGATTTCTTTCACTAGATTATTAAACTGGAAGGTCACAGAATGCATTTTAGATCTTCCTACTTTCATAATAGATCCAATGTTAGTACATTTCTTTCTAATCATTTTTTGCTGCCTCCTATAAATTGTTATACTTTGCATTAACATTTAGTTTAAAATATTTTGAAAATTTTTTCTTGAGCCTTCTTTGTGTTTTGAAAATTGTGTTTTTGACTACCTAATCTACGAGAATTTTCTTGTTTTCTTTCTGACATTCATTTCTTGTTTAATTTCACTGTAGTATGAGAATATACTTTGCAGTTTTTCCTTTTGTTTTCCAGATTGTAGTCTATCAGTCGAATAATCCATTTGAACTTGAGAAAAGTGTATATTCTGCTGTTGTTAACTTTCATATTCTACAAATGCGAATTAGAGAAAATTGATGAGAGTACTGTGCTGATCAGATCAACCAGAACCTTCCTCATTTCCCTCTGATCTATCGATTCTTACAAGAGAGGTTTAGAAGTCTGCTGCTTTGAGGGTGGGTTCGTCTGCTTCCTCTCTCAGCTCCCGAAGGCCCAAAGGTGCAGGCTCATGGACTTCGATGTTCTGTCATTACAGGCACACTCAGCAAGGACTGCTGTGGCCTCTTCCAGACCGGAGCCTTTCCTCAGTCTGTAACGTGGCTCTTTTTCTCTGACAAGTTCGTTGATCCAATGTTGGTTTTCTTTGAAAATAATATAGTTACTCTAGATTTCTTCTAACTAGTGTCAGCATGAGGTGTCTTTATTCATATTTGTCCTTTATACTGCCTTAGTTTTTATATTTAATGTGGATTTCTCACAGTCAACACATTCATTCCAAAAATCTCTGTCTTTTCACGGGTGTATTTACATCAGGTACATTTGAAGTGATTATATTGGGTTGGGGATTTAGCTCAGTAGTTAGAGCACTTGCCTAGCAAGCACAAGGCCTTGAGTACAATCCCTGGCACCAAAAAAAAAAAAAGAAAAGTGATTATTTTGATAAAGTTGTATTAATATCTACCTTGTACACAACTGGTTTTTATTTGTTACACTTATTTTTGTTTATTTTATTTTCTCTGTCTTCTTTGGTATTGGAAAATTTTATATTGAGTGGTAGTATCAAATATATATTTTTTAAAAAATTGTACTGGTTTTCTTTGAATTTGCAAAAGCTATACCCCTTTGAAATTGTCCCATAATATTTGGAATCCACTTTGCTTTTTCATTGCCTATAACCTTTTTTCTTTCAAATGCAGCTTGCAAAGAGTCTAGTGGTATATCTTCAGAATCTCTGATTGGTTTTTTTTCAGTTCTACAAAATCTGTTGATGGACCAAATCAAAGCATTCTTCATGTCTATTGATGTTTTCATTCTGAGTCTCCTTTTGATTGTTTTTAATTGCTTTCACCTTTCTGCTTACATGACCCATCTCTTCTTACACGTTGTCTGCTTTATCTTTCCATTTCAACATATTAGTCATAGTTAAATTCCTTTTCTGACAATCCAAAATCTGTATCATATTTTAATCTCATTTCTGAAGCTTGTTTTTTTCTTTAGGTTGAGTTTCTTCATGTTTTCCAGCACATCTGTAATTTCTTGTTGACATCTGAATAAGATATTTGAAGTATTAGGAACTACACAGTCAATGGGCCCTCAGTGTGAGCTCTCCTGCTAACCTACTGAGAAGGAGGTTGATTTAATGTCTGCTGGAACTGTAGGTGTCAGGAGTTTCAAACTCCTGCAGTACCGTTTTCTCTGGGATTGACCTTGGGCTGCCCGAGATCTCCTTGGATGGAGTCCATGTCTTGCAGCTCTCTGAGAGCTTCATTGATAATTGTGGAACAGTGTCTATAACCTCTCCAGTGCCCTCCACCACTGTTCCATAGCCCCTGGGGTGAGACAGAAAGGCTGGTAGGCCAGAATCTAGGAATGACCTTTGCCAGGTTGGATGCAACTCTGGTATGGTCTGCCAAGTAGATCTTTGTTATTTAGAAGTAAATCATTTCTTAATGATTGTTTTTCCCCTTGCTCATCCAGAGCATAAAGGGATTTTGCTCAGATCTTGACCGTAATAATCTAACAGGGTTCCTGAAGCTTAGGAAAGTATGTGTATTTCCTGAAACTGTAACCACTGAAGACTTTCAGTATATGACTTCAGTGGCTTTGTTTTTAAGTAAGTAGATCTTGGCCCTGAATCTTGATTTCTGAATTCAACTGTCTCACCAGGTTTGGGGATGGCAGGTCCTTCAACTCTCTGATACACCTGAGAAAAGTCATTGGTTTCCAGGCTTTTTGTTTGTTTTTCTCTTTTTCGTTATTTGTTGTAAAAGTACCAAGCTGTTTGCAGTCGGTGTGGGGTCTGGAACTCCTGCGCCAACCTTCTTTACACCTGTGCCTCCTTGAGTCTAAGGAGAAAGAGGACAACCACATAGAGATCCACTGAAATGAAAGGGAAAAAGAAAATAGTGCGATAAGAAGCTTTTTTTGGTAACTGCATTTATTTTTAGTTATATTTTATTATGTTTCCGTTTTTTCCTTTCTTTCATAGTTGTCAGATAAGTTCTGGCCTCTCTCGTTGACCCTGCCTTGCTCCATTCTTTTGTAAGGGACAATCAAAAAAAGAAACCCTGGCAAGACGAAAAGGAAGCGACTGGGTGCCCACTGGAAATGACCTTTGAGGTCAGGCAGTAGAACTCCCTTGTTCTCTGAAGAAGGACTCAGCTGCTGAAACAGGTAGCAAGACTCAGCCAACATTGTCTGGCTTCTCAGCTCAGAAGCCAGGAGATGTGAGCCCACGTTTTCTGAATCTCTATTCTGGGTGACATAAGCCTAGTTGCAAGGAAACAGCCACTTATTAAGTGACGCAAAATAGCTAAAAATAATACACAGAATTCATAGGTTTATGTGTGTCCCGAGGGCCTGCCTCCTCTGAAGTGAGCCTTATACCTCCTTAGTACCAGCAGTGAAATACTGGAGAAGGCCTCTGGACTCTGCAGGATCATGTCCACCGAACCTGGCGGGAGTAATGGAGGTCACCTTTGGATCCAAATATTAATTGACAGCGTCCTCTAATGTGCAGTTTGGTGCTCAGGTAATAGCAGCAAGGAAAACTCATTATAAGCCGTGCGAGAAGATAGTGTCACACTCCATCTGATGCTCAAAGGGGTTTCGGGATCCAGGAAGCTTTGCCTGAGGACAAAAGCACACTTTCACCAGTGGGTGTGGGTGGAGGGCTGCGGCCGCCCACGGAAGTGCCCGCAGGCGGTGGGGTCCCTGCCGCCCGCGCATCACCCCGGCTTTGTAAAGCGCTCCTTGCTTTCTTTAAGGATCTAAACCTTTCACTCTCACTTTGTGCGCCAAGGAGAACTGACGAGCATTATTCACATGTCTCAGCTTTGAAAAGTGCTCCCTGTTTGACAGACTTCCTTATTGCAGTCTAGAGTGCAGGAATGTCACCCCTCGGATGCCAGCATCGATGAAAATCATTTAAACTCCTTTCGCAAGTGTTTGAGGCAGTTTGGAGACTAACAACAGTGTCCTAGCTGGTAAATAAATCCCCACGGCGTACTTCACTTTCCACAGGGCCACTCAAATCTTAATGAAACAAACCGGGCAATTAATTTTCAAAATATAGGAAAATGAATCAAAATGACTATGGTGTTTTTAACAATCCCACTTTATGAAGCAAACTGAGTAGATAAAATTTAAAGTTCTAAGGCTGCACTGCTGTTCATTCTTGTGCAATAGATAAAACGTTTGAATGGTAGTGTGTACAAAAAGCAAACAGAGGCCCTTACAAAAGTCTCTTAATGGACCACTATGAAGCTTAATTTTTTTTAATTGTTTTTATACTCATTTAATTAAACTAATTTTCCTGAGCACTCACTGTTATGCTTTGGCGTCTCCCAGAAGCTGAATCTGAGTCATTCAAGTGTGAGTTGCTTCCTTGAGAGGTTATTTGAAGAAACATTGATAAAAAATTGATGAAGAAGCTGGGGGTGGCGTTCAGCCATGAAGCATGTACTCAGCATGGCAAGGCCCTGGGTTCAATCCTTAGTGCCAGCATGTGTACACACACACACACACACACACACACAGAACTGGGACAAGAAAGAGTAAGAAGACAATAAGGCATTCACCAGTAAGACGGCTGCCCATCTGGAGGTTCACAGTTACCCTAAGGGAGGCAGCAGGGTATGCGCTGACCCCCTCTGTGTAGACAGTTGTGAATTCCATGGCACTGTGGCTGGCCTGCTGCAAATGAGCTGATGTACCAACCGCTGATGTCCCTTGCAGCCAACACAAAGTGCTGGCCACAGAAACCGTAGATCTCCATGGCAGTGGCCCTCAAAACGTGGTCTCCAGTCACAGCATCACCTGGGGCCTTACTGAGCGTGCTGATTTTTCTCCTCCCACAGAGGTGCAATTCCAGTTTTGACTGTCGTGAACTGCTCTGAAAATCTGCTGAGCACCCTTCGCTTGATTGTTTACCATCTCCTAGTGTGGAGACTCACTCTTCAACATGCTAGAACTTTCTATCGATGCTTGTTCTTGTATTTACAAAGACCAAAAGTTAAAAATTAGAAAATAAAAAATCCTGTAGAGTTCTTGCTGTGAAAAGACCTCTGGTAGGTCAAGTTGTTTTAGTCGTTGCAAATCTGAAGTCCATTTTCTCATCTGAGGTATGTGTATGCAAGCGTCGCCTTAACAAAATACCTTACACTGGTTGGTATCTAGAAGCAGGCACCTATTTCTCGGGGTTCTGAAAGCTGGAAAATCTAAGATGATTGCATCAGCTTTGTAGTCTGGTGAGACCTGCTGTTGGTCCCCCAGACTCCTCTGTGAGGGGGACCCAGTGCCTGTATCCCTGACATGGGAACGTAGATCACACTCAACAAGAAGGAGCCCTCCCGAGGACGCACATCCCAAAGGCGCATCTCTTACTTCTGCTACACTGAGCATTGCATTTTAACACAGATGCTAGAGACACTCACGGCATCCTTACTTTACTCTTTATGTGTAAAATTCTAGGACAAAGCCTTCTTGTCTCAAATATTTAAAATTGAATTTGTTCATTTACTTCTTCCCAATGCATATATTATCCCATGAGAAATTTAAAGCCATTCTGGTTCTAAATTTCTTATAGAGCTATTCTTTCTAGATTCTTTGGGTATTATCTTCATGATCTATTTTTCTAATCCAATTCTTTTCACACTTTTCTGTGAATTAGAATCACTGTATAGGGTTCTTCTAAACCTCTCAATGTCCAGGTCACAAATGCAGAAATTAAATCCCATTGCCTAGAGGTAGAGCCCAGGCAAAGTGTTAAAAGAGTAGATAAATAGCCTCGTAACTTAAACTTCTAGGAAACTTCTAATTGTAATCAAAAGCAAGGTAGCTTCCAAATCATCGATGCTAGCTAGAAATATGTTCAGGAAAATGAAAGTGACACTAAATAGTGTGAGCAAACACTTGAAATTAACAGAACCATCACAGAAAAAATAAAATAAAATTCAGTGTATGATTTCTTTTGAATGTGTGCACCCATTGACGTTCAAGGGGAGTCCTTTGGATGCGATGCGCCCTTGCTGTGTAGAGTTGGCCGGGTGTGTTTCTCCCAACGTCACTCTTGCCTGAAGAGGCTGCAGTTCCACGCGCAGATGACAAGGATGCCCCACGGGGTTCCAGCAGGCCGATGGAGGAGGCAGCAGCCTCAAGAGGGGAAGGAAGCTGCAGGAGCGCCTTAGAAAACCGATTTCTTCCTGGTTCCTACAGGTCTGTCTGTCCTTGGAGCTTGAAGGATACTTGTAGCAAACTCTAAACACCCTATATTTTAGACACGTCTGTTAAAAGGGTCGCCAGTCTGGAAAATTATTATTTTATTTTCTCTTTTTCAATAAAATCTAAAATAGTATGCCCTTTAGATTATTCTTGTACTTTCATATGGCTTGGGTAGAGATTCCAGCTTTATTTTTCCTCGTCAGGATGAAGTGCTAAGAAAGTCTTCCACACAGACATGGTCACATGCGAGCCTCAGGGCAGATAATGTGCTCGGATATGGGACCTTCCTCACACCCATCAGCAATGCAATTTCACCCCCTGGCCTTCCATGCAGACTGTGCAGCGGCACCCCTGCAACGCTCTGGAAGGGCAATTGGATCGTAGTGCTATTATTTCTAAGTATGATGCCCAGAAATCAGTTCCTCTCTTCAGGTTTCTTTGCCCTAGCAACTGAAAAGAATTTTTGATTTGTTATATAAAATAATATATAAAATACAGTACATAGTGCTTCTTCTCATTTAAACATTCATACTGAACATGAGGAAAACATGGAAGTCAGAAGAAAATATAAATGAGAAAAATCTTTTAAGAAGCTTTGTAGTATTGACTACATGTGGAAAATCATTCCCTTCTGCTAGGATATGCCTCAATATTTTATACTTTATTACTATCTTTAGGGGTGAGAGTGAAATCCGCAGTGTGCGGGAAAGGACTTGGGAAGGGGCACAGATTTCTGCTTCCTGTACACTGTGAACCGCCCAGAGGGGCCGGTAGCATCAGGACAGGCTGCGTGGAGGTAGCCGGGTGCGACTGTGCAAAGCCTCCAGGAGCCTCACGCCCCACACCCAGAGGATGGACAGCACAGTCACCTTCACTGCCAGAATGAAATCGGTTTGGCTTCAGTGCTCGGCTGAAGGCGCTGCTAACTCTCCCCAATCGAGGCTCCTTCGAACAGAAACTTTCACTTACTCTTTACCCAAAGTGCTGCTGCGTGGCAAATCTTGAAAGGACTCACCGTTAACAGAGATATTGAGATATTTTAGGTGGAGGCTCCAGAGACGGATTACAAATGCACAAGTTTTAAGACTGGCATACGGTTTTGACACACAGGGCCCCCGGAACCCGGCAATCAGTCTTGGTTCTAGATGGGGCCATCTGCAAATCACAGAGCCCATACGGCTCACTGAAGTGAGGTTAAAATATGGAAATATCTATTTATAATTAGTTTTACCTTGGTCTTTTATTTATTTTTCCATATTTATATTTTGAAAAGTTTTCAACCAAGAGCAATAAAATATATATGACAAGGATTGTTACAGGAATCTCCATACACCTTCATCCAGATCCACCAACTGTTAATTTAGTTTATCTCATGCGTGTCGTATTTTAAAGTTTTGTTGCTGGGTGCTTTGTGAGTCGCAGATGTAAGTGGACCGAACGCTGAATACTGAACTGCATTTCCACAGAACAAAGACACTTTCGGCACACGTTCAAGAAATTGATATTGGAACAGTATCTGTGTCCAGTACACACCGCCAAGTGTCATGATAAAACCTCTTCTAATTTTCCTTTTTATGTAGCTTTCATTGAAGATCACATGTTGCATTTATACGTCAAGTACTACATACTCTTTACAACTGAAACAGTTTGCCAACTTTTATTTTCCTCTTTCGTCTTTCATATCACACATTTAAAAAAAAAAGATTAGGCTGGTTTTGCAGAATGACCCTCAACTATTTTCTTGAAATAAAATTTACATACAAGAAAATTGATCTTTAAAGGTACCTTATCCAGAGATTTTTAACATATTTGCAAAGTTTTGCAGCCACCTGCGCTCTTGAATTCCAGAGCAGACTTCCAAAGCGTCGTGCCCCTCAGCCCCAGGCCTTGGCCGTCGCTGCCCTGCTGGTTTCTAGCTCATTGGGTTTGCCTGCTTTGGACATTTTCTTTGCCTCTGAAGTCACAAACATGCAGTCTCCTCTGTGTGGCTTCCTCACGTGGGAAAATGTTTGCAGGTTTTACCCATATTGCAGCAGGTGCCAGAACTTCCTTCCTCTTTCTGTTCCATTAGTTATTATGAAGTCTATCACTAAGAACATTCAAGAAAAAGTGTGGAATAGATGCTTCAGTGACTTTAAGGGTATATGTAAGCCTGAAAGTGCTGGTTCCATCCTCACAAAAACTTAGCACCATCCAAGTTTTTGATCTAGGTGTCTTCGTCATTGGGAAGTGGTATCTGATTGTAACGTGGTTTGTACTTCCTTGATGACAAGTGTTGAATAGCTTTTCCTACACTTATCGGTCATGTCTTTATCTTCTTGGACATATGTCTGTTCGAATCTCTTACATGGTTCTAATTGGTTTTTTATTATTATGCATTTCATATATTCTAGCTACTTTAATTTAAAGAGATATATGATTTAGAAATCTTTTCTCCAATTCTTTGGTTTGTTGAATGTTTATTCAATTTCTTGAAAATGTCTTTTGAAGCCCAGACTTCTTTTTAACAGAGTAAATATTTTCTATTTTTCATTGTTGCTCGTGGTTTCGGTATTATATCTAAGAAAGTCTTCTCTAATTTAAAATAATGAAGATGTATACTAATTTCTTCTAAGAGTTTTTTAGTTTTAGCATTTCCATTTGGCTCTTTTATTTATTTTGAGTCTTCTGGTATGTGACCTGAGATGAGGATCCAACCTATTTCTCTTTTTCACTTAGGTATTAGGTTATCTCAGCAATATAGTTTGAAAAAACTATTATTTCCCTTTTAAAGTTTCTTGAAACTCTTGTTTAAATCACTTGGCATATACACAAGTGTTCTGTGCTATTGCTACTGAAGTCAGACTCTGAGTTCTTTTCTTCGTATATGACTATTTTTGTGCTGTTATCAAACTGTTACCATAGTTTAGAGTGAGTTTTGAAATCAGGAAATGTGGGTCCTCTAATTTTATTTTTCTTTTTACCAGATTGTTTTCACCATTACGAGGAACTTCCACTACCATTTTAGTATTAGAACCAACCTATTAGTTTGTTCATAAAAGGACTCAGATTTTGGAAGAGGTCTCGAAATAATTTGGGGTTGATGAGTATCGACATTAATGCTACTGAGTTTTGCAATCTATGAGCAAGCTGCGTCTTTCCATTTGTTAACTTTGTCTCAGGTACTTTTACTGAAGCTTGCTGTTTTCAATGCACAAGTTGTACATATGTTTTAATTTGATAATGGGATGATTCAATTATTCTCAGGTACTTTACTTTTTGCTGTCACTTTCAGTGAGATTGCATTATTATTTTCATTTTTCTTTGAAAAAGTTATAAAAAAACTAATTTTCAGCATAGATCATATATCCTACAACCTTGCCAAAATGGTTTTATAAATCGGTTCTAATGGATTTTTGAAGCTGCCATAGGATTTACCGTATACAAGACAACATTATATATAAACAGGAGTAGTTTTGGTTGGTTGTGACCTAGATTCCTCCTGCCTCCTGTACTTGGAGCAAGGACAGCCCTGGAGGCAGCTGCATCACCCAGGGGACTTGATGGCATTCCGTTCTCAGGCATCCCAAGAGAAGAACCATGCCTAGTGGCGCCATTTGGGTGCTAGTCCATTTGTTCATTGGTTAAGGTCTTACCCATGATATAGCTTCACTATACAAATAAACTTTGCACCTTTTACTCCTTCGAATATCAGCTGCCAGTGATGAAATCTTTCAGACAGTTTATTTCATCTTTTCATATATCCAACTACGTAAGTTTTAAATAGAGCCTTCTAAATTTATATCTGATTCCATTTCAGACAGCTGGGTTCAACTGTTAATGTTAAATGGAATCAAGAAATAAATAATATGAAAGTTTCAAATAAATTTTATAACAAAATATTGTTGTAATTGTTCTATTTTATTATTAGTTATTGTTAATCTCTGACTGTGCCTAATTCATAAATTTAAAAATAGATATATAAGGCTTGGTACTATCTGTAGTTGCAGAAACCTACCATGGGTCTTGAAACATCGCTCCCACAGACAGAGGGCAGGCCTATTACACATAGAATATATAACAGTGGTACACACATATAATTTTTTAAAAAGCATTTATTTTGGGAGCTGTATTAGTTACTTTTCTAGAACCAAAGGTTTGCAAGAGAGCAGATTTACCATACAGGACATTTACAAGTTACAATTTTCACCCATAAGCCAAATGCACGAAGAACTCAGAGCATCTGTCTATGCACTGGAGACTAAAAGATCCAATCAAGGGCTGGGCGCCCACGGCAATCTCTTATGTACATCTGTATCTGTACTAAAAGGCTGAAGACATCTACACTAAAACCAGCATATGATGGTCACAGCAGGGATGAAGACCAGAGCTCCCCCAATGCAAACAGTAGCCATCCTTGATGACAGCAAGGCCTGGAGCCCCTTCTACAATGAGAACAGCTGAGTTCCCTTTGGGAGAACCAGCCGCAGCAGAGCTTCTCCTGGGAAAGAGCAGGCTCCTATCTTCTGCTCCCGTTCTCCTTTGTGCCGCATTGGCAACAATCCTCAGGTGGATCTTCTATGGCCAACGCCACACCAGCTCAGTCCAGCTGGGCGCTCCTGCTCAAGTTGACTGTATCAGTCCACCAGAGGAGCACATGTTCATAACGGATTTTATTGATGGACTATGCACCCAATGCTGTTTGAAAGCCAGGCTTTTACCAATTCAGTTCTCCTTTTCTCTAATTTTTTCATTTTGTATCCCAGACCCTGGAAATGTGGCCCTTTCCTACAAATCCCGCTGGTGTCCTAGCATCTTTGGGATAATGCTGCAGGTTCCCCACTGGGTTTGTGAAAATTAGTCTTCCACATGTATTGGTTTACTTTATCTGGCCATTTCATTTCAACATCTGCCATCCTCTTGTTCATCTCCCCACCCGCTCCAGCCCCCTTTAGCTCTCCCACTCCCGAGGCTGTGCGCAAACACGCACGACACGGGTGCACCACAGAGCCCTCCCTGCTGCTGTTCCTCGGCTGCAGGAAGGAACTTGCACTGAGTCCAGCGTGCATCTTTCCTGACAGGGACCTAAACATGCTGATCCTCAAGAGCCTTTTGTGAAATTCAACAGAACATTTATCTGGATCAGTAATGAATTTTTGTATAATTGTGTTTTATGCAAATGTAAAACCAGTCAAATTCTGTTCTGTGAACTGATGTGATATATAATATATTAATAATAATGTATATCATTTTGCATACAAAGGAAGATACATATATGTATTTTATATATATATACATATATATATATAACCCTGAGGCTAATTTAAGAGATGCTCATGGTTTCTGAGCAAATGTTCAGTAAATTTCTCTCACCATGATAATGAACACTACAGTTCAGAAACCATGTTTTAGCACATTGACACAGAAACACAGAACTCAGGCACAAACTCCTGGGATACACTAATGCCCTGATGCTTAGGGAAAAAGGAATGCAAACCTAGCCATTCATTTACTCCAACATTGGTGGAGGCCGTTTTTGGTGTGAGACACTGAAGTAGGAAACGAATTAAAAAGTGATGGGCACTGCTCGGTCTTCCTGAGGCTTGAACAGATAGACTGCAAGATCGTTGGGTCTGAGCCGGATGCAGACAAGGCAGTGCGGAAACAGGAAAGAGGAGAGCCAGCTGCGGACTGCGAAGACAGCGTCCTGGCCCTGACAGTGATGCTAAAGGAGTCCCGGAGCGGACTTGAGAGTTTGCAGTGAGGTTACAGTCATTGAAAAGTGCAGTAAAATGAATGTATGCCAGGGAAATGATACCAAGACGTCCTATCCAGGAATGATGGCGAGGCCAGTTGGGGGCCGAGCCAACAGCTGTGAATTGGATCCCGAGGGAGTTAAACCAGTAAGGAAGCAAAAGGTCTTGATTAAGGAGTCGGAGGAACCCTGTCCTGAACTTAGAAACAGATTTAGTTTTGTTAATTCCTTCCATTTTATCGAACCCCTGTGCTGGACATCCTAAGGAACTCCAAACAAACAAATGAAAATGACCAAAATCTGATCACAAATACATATTATTGAGTGAGAAGAGAAAAATATAGGCAGCAAAATTTGCTTGCTAATTTCCAACAGCTATATGAGAATGGTGAAGATGAAAGCCTCAAAAATTCATGCCGAGCATCGTGAACTTGCGAACGGTGAGAGGTGGATTTGGATGGGTGCTTCTCAAGTCAAGCCGCGCTCTCTCGTTTCCATCTAGATCGGTGTCATGTGCAGAATGTTTCAGGGTTTTGCTTATATCCCACATTTTCTACTTCAGGGTTTGAAATGTTATGCTACTTTTGTTTGATATAAATAATGTAACTATTAAATTTAATTAAATAATTAGCGATGATGCAATTGCTCTGCATTATTTACCGTGCACCAGGACTGCTTGTCCTGCCACAGTACCACGTTAACAGGCATGGTTGACATACACTGCTGACTCCTTTGAGCAGCATCCCTGCAGATGTGGGTCTCAGCACGGCAGCCCCGTGTGGTCCAGAGGAGCGCACCTCACTGCACAGGGACATCCCTAAGACCGCCCGGGCCGTATGGCAATAGTGTGATGAATCCTTATTTTAACTAGTGCATAATGTTTTGTAAAATATTATTCTGGGATATACATCTGAAAATGTTTATTCTCAGAAAAAAATGCGTCCACAAATATATGTCCTTTTACAAAACGTTGTACCTACATTCATACATATATGGTAATGTCTAGTTCACGAATACTTCTGTCTGGGAATAGTTCAGTTTGTGAACGGGAGTGTTGGGCACAATTTTGCTCCCGTTGGTGAAGTTTGCATCAAGTGAACGTGGCCACACCCAGAATTGTGGCATGAATTAAGTTTGTGAACCAAGGTGCCACTGTGCATATACACATACATATTCGTGTTTTTTCCAATATACACTATGTGAGTATATGTATATATATATGTGTGTATACATGTGTATATATATATCCCACCTATATTATATGTGTGTGTGTGTGTGTGTGTATGTATATAATCCACCTATATTATAAAAATCATGAAACAGTCTCTGGAGAAATAGCAGCATTTTCAGAGTTTCTGGAGTAATGAGTAATGATCAGGCACGTGCCCTTCAGCTTTAGGACAAAGACAGCTTCTCCTAGGTAGTGAAGGATTGCGATGTAGCTTCAGTCTTTGCCTTTATGTTCTTGCAACAGGACTCCATGAGTAATAAGAGTTATTAAAATACTATCCTAATGAAGCCATCGTTGAGGATTTGTACTCATTTTTAAGCTTTTTCCTGAACTTACTGTCTGCTGTAAGAATCTGCTTTGTGCATCTTATTCCTTCGTGAAGCACAGAGTGCCGTGAGCATCAAGCTGTAACAGCTGCGTGCATCTACTGTAACATCCTGCATGTGTCGTCTGTGCTACAAGGTGAGGTTCAGTTTGGGTCATATCTTTTTTTTTTTTTTTTTTTTTTTTTTTTGTACCGGGAATCGAACTCAGGGCTTCATGCTTGCGAGGCAAACACTCTAACCACTGAACTACATCCCCGGCCCCAGTTTGGGTCATATTACGTAACTTCTTCCCTGTGTTTTCATCAGTTTATAACCTCTTTTATTTCTTAAAGAATATCTCATTATTATATTTTGAAATCAAGAATTTACCACTTTAAAAAATGTTATAGTTTTATATCCAAGATGCACCATTCAAAATTTGGTCTTTTCTAAGACTGATCCTAAAGACCCCATTTTGTTTCTTACTGAAGGAAAACCACAACTTGTCTAAAATCATACCAGTTTTCTTACTGTGACTTTTTCCTTAACTTTTGTGTGCAGAAAAATCTGAGAAGTCCTACAGGCTACTCTGGGGGTAGAGAAATGCCTTGTCCATGAAGAAACTTGTTCTTCCACAAGGAAATGAGCTGAGAACCCCATGTGTCTCTTTGCCTTATAGGTAAGTGGTGATTACAAAACAGCCCTGTCACCATTGGCCAACCCCAGAACTTGGTAAGGAATGATGAGCCCAACAGAGCCGAGTATTCTTTTCACCTCACACTCAGCACTACAAAGGGTTTCCCTCACTTTGATCATGTGTTCAGTTGTGATTATTCCATATTCACACCACTGAGTATATTGTAACTCCCGTCACATAGTAGACATTTAATCAGTGTTTGTCAGATTCACTGGAATCATGACTTCCAGAACATTTCATTCTGGATCCTGACGTATTACTTTCCTCTATCTAAGAGCATATCAGAAACCTATTTTCCACTTTTGAGACTAGTCAAAGAATGTAACATCTTACAGCTGAATTTTTATATTGCTGCCTAAATGTTGAAAATATGTGCTAATTGATGAGATGCAAGCTCTTTGGCACCTGGACCATTTTATTTTTCTCAGTGTTCCCACTGCCATATTACAGACATACCTCTCTTTTGCTTAATGTTTTCCTTAAGCAAACTAGTAATATTTGATCAGCTGATTAAAATATAAATCTACATTGTGTGGACAGGACTGAGAAATTCTTCTTAGGAGTGAGAAAAAAACTGAAAAATAGCTCCCTTGACTCTTATTGTTGCTGTATTTAAGTGATCTTAGTTTCCTTTTTTATAGCAATGGATAATAAAGGAGATGAGAATGTTTGAAAAGATTTTTGCTAAGATTTTTGATAAGCATAGTGATTTCAGGAAACCAAATCTATTATTCTTGACGAAAATAACCTTATGTCAAATGTAGAACTTTCTCAATGATATTAGTTTATTAGAGAAATACACTTACAGGAACACATATTATTTCAGTTTCTTCCTAAATATTATTATAGAAGGTCTAGAAAATTCTACTGATATAGTTTTTTGATAACTAGGAGTTTCTCAGGAATGTGATGATTGTGTTACAGCAGATTATTTTTATCAAAATGAACATTTGTGAGAAT
>PVJO010018597.1:0-36292 GCA_004026905.1 Hystrix cristata
TAAAGAGCAGTTGTTATTTTCTGTTTCTCCACTTTGTGTTTCTGTTCCTCCTTGCCTCTCTTGGTAGCTGCTGTTTCAGTCCCATAAAGGGCCGATGGGGCAGGGATCAAACGGAAGAGCTGAAACGCAGGGCACTTCTTACTTGATCTAGGACTCTTGCCATTAGGTGTCATTGTGGCCTAGCAGATGCCTTTTCTTCTTCAGATATTATTTTCTTAGTCTTTTTATAGTTTTTCTGTGGTTTTTCTTTCTCCAGTAATTCCCTTGACTCGACAAGATGCTCACCTTGTTTTCTGCTCCGAGGGTCACTATGACTCCTTCTTCAGCTTCTGGACATCCAAAGTGCATTTCCACAGTCCTTCAGCCTCTCCAGGTGGCTCTATTGGAGAGGATCAAGGAGTCCCATGGTGGCTCACTTTCTGTCTCAAGCCCCACTGCTCTTGCAAGGAACACTCACATGTCCCTTTCCTGGGACTCTCACATGTCCCAAGCCCGCAGCAGTCTTCTGGTCTACCTCCAAGACAGTCAGTTGTTGTCTTGCCTTTTAGGTATCTACTTGATAGGAGTTAGACCCTGGCCACAGTGTCCATCTCACTTTTTCTCAAGAGTGAGTTGGGCATAGGTAGATAGAGAGATAGATAGACAGATAGATAGACAGATAGATAGACAGATAGATAGACAGACAGATAGATAGATGGATATATTTTTTGTCTTCAAGAACCATCCCCCCCTTTTTCAGTACTGGGAATCGAACTCAGGGCTTGACACCATAAGGCAAGTGCTCTACAACTAAGCTATATATCCAACCCTTTTTTTTCTTTTAATTTTTTTTATTCTGATATGTTTGTTAAGTTGCCCAGGCTGGCCTGGGACTTCAGATCCTCCTGCCTCATCAGCCTCTTGAGTGCCTGGGATTACAGGTTGCTCACAACACCTGACTCTCAAGAAACACATCAACTGTTCTCTGAGTCTCTTCCCCCTCGTCCAGGGTTAGAGGTTTGCACTTCCTCTCGACTCCCCGACAGCATGGAAGTCTTGGCAAAATATCACCCACTACCTGCCAAGAGATCTCTTCTATCTTCATTCCTTGACCTTTCTTCTGTGTTCTTCCACGTTCAGCTGAGAAGTCCAAGAATGACAGCAAGGTTCTCAAGGGCATTCACTTTGAAAATCTCCATGACATGGTTTGGCACCTTTCTTTGGAATTTTACATCTATTATATTTTGTTGCTTTGTGGAAACTTCAGTTTTCAGATCCTATTACACAAGTAATAAACAAACATGATTCATGGGCCAAGCCTTGAACCACAGGCCATTAGTGTAACATTTGGCTTTACTAAAGATTTTTATTTCTGTGTGTGTTGTGTAAAAATATTTTAAAATGAGGGGATGAGGTAGGCAAGTATCGAAGAGTTTTATTTCATCTTTGACCAGCTCTGTTATTTAGTACTTGTTAATCAGAGCTGTAAACATATGGAGTTCATAAAATGATTGGAATAAAATGCCTTACTGCGTGAATATAGTGGATTTTTTTTATAATGGTAGTAGATTGATTCCCCAAGGGCATCATGTGGTTCTTCACCACTAAGATCTCTTCCAGCAGCAGAGAACAATGAGTCTCTGGCAGGACAAGAGGCAAACTCTGTCAAATTAATTCCTTCAGCAGCTAACCACTCTAAACATAGTCTTAATGGGCACCATAATAACATGTTTCAGTGAAATTAGGAGGGAGGAGAAAGTGACAGAGGGCTCTGCCGCTGAGGTTTGGATATCCTGACAGGGTAGCTTGACTCCACAGCAGACAGGGCAGGGAAAGAAATGCCATTCTGAGGTCTCCAGACATGGTGTAACCAAATGATATGTACTGCTGTTGTCCCTGACCCCTGCAGTTTCGATTGAGAGCCAAAAAGTCTGTGTGTTTTAGGGATCTTTCCTTAACTTCTTGTTTATTTGTATAAGACCAGGGAGAGAAATAGTTGAATAAAATCCAGGACAGTTTCTTTCATTTTACTTCTCCGGAGACTGAATCATGGAATGGGAAGGCACTCGCCTGATGTTTGATTGCTAAGGTGGTGACTCACTAAGCAGGTGTCTGTTACCCTTTTTCAGTCCATGGCATGAAATTTCCCACTTTGCTGAAGAGTCTGATTTTCTCCCTGCTCCCCACCTTGCAGCCTCCTTGACACTCATAAGCTTTGTGATCTCATGGCAGTGCAGAAGGCATTTGTAAGCTTTCAAACTATATAAGCACGTACGTAGTATATAATTAGCTGTGCTTTTTCATTTTATACTTTTGCATGTTGATATGCCACTATTTATACAAAATGCTCTAAATTTCAGAGGGCTATAGACTTCTTGAAAGCTGTGCATGAATCCCACGCTGTTTCTTCTGATTCCAGATGGCTTAGTCATGGCCACCTTATGAGCTCTTTTTCCATCCCCTCTTAGAACCACAGTTTTAAAAATCTAGGGAAACTTTCAGATCGCCTAGTCCTGTCTGTGCATTTCATTGCAGTTGAAATCTAGAGAGTTTAAGCAGCTTTCCCTGAAGTTACACAACTTTGTTTTTACTGCAGATCCCAAGCAAGAACTCAGATGGTTGAATTTACCCTTTCGGCATTTTTCTATTACATTGTCAGTCCTGTGAATCTTTTGTAGTTATCTCCCCTGCCCCCATTAGGTACAGCAACACAAACTAAAACAGACAAATACCAGTATGACAAACTCTGCCCAAGTTCTTCATATTCTCTTGTATATACTAATATTAAGTATATTAAGCCTATATTTTATAGTGGTTTTAAGGCTGATCAAATAAGTACTCAACTGTATTGTATCATTTACAAGTATTGTATATGATACAAAGAAATAAACAAAAAACATAACCCCTCACTTCTAACAATTTCATATTGAGCAAGTATGACTTATACTCAGCTTGTGATTACCTGTAATCTCTGTGACCTTTTGGATGCATTTGTAATTAGTGTTTTCAACTTTCCACCCCTTCCTGTAATTTATGATGCTTTGATTTCTTCTATAATTCATGTATATCAAGAATGATTTGTGAAATTGGAAGGGTATAGAACTCAAAGCTGATTTATTGGTAAATTTACTTACTAATAATATAAAAGCTCAAACAGCAGTACAACATACATAGTGTCACTTTTTTAGGTGGAGAAACTGAGGCTCAACGAGATTATGAGGCTTCTCTGGGATTGTTCTGTAGGTAGCAGAAAGATCAGGGACTTGTAGCCAAACTGGCCAGTGTTAGGACTCACAAACTTCCTGCCAATGCATGCAAACAAGAGTACAATAAAATTGAAAAGAATAAATAGGGCAAGATAAGCTATTTGTAAATCATAATTTCATCACACTGATGTTGTAGACCCCGCAAACTGCCTGTGAGAGTTTTCGGAGTGTGTCAACTGCCGTGTGTGTCCCTGTGGAGCCGTGTGAATCGCTCTGCATAGAGGCCTTGTTGTGATGGCGGAGAGATTCACCAGGGTGATGGAGAGACAGGACGTACCCTCTTGGATTCACCTTTTATTTATCTAAGAATTGGGCCTGAAGCAAGATAACTGTATCAGAAACAAACAAAAAAACCCCTCAGGTCCTCAGTTGAAAAGGAATTTCACATTCACTGTTGTCACCCGAAGTTCTCGCAAATGGGTTATTTATTTATTTATTTATTTAATTTTATTTTAAACCAAGAACATGTATTGGTACATTTTACATATAATGGTCACATTCATCACATTTATTTTGTACCTGTACATGATGCATCTTGGTTCTCCCCCCTCTTCTTCACCCCTCCCTTCTGTTCCCTCCCTCCCTATTTACAGCAGGTTTATTCATAATTTTCCATATTTTCCCTTTCCCTTTTCTTTCCTTTGTTGCCTTTCTGCTTTTCCCCCTTCTTTCTTTCTAGTACTCCTCTCCTTTGTATATTATCTTCCTTTTATATAATATCTATTATACCTCTTTGTCCTTATTTACACTTATGGTTTCTCATATCAGAGAAACAATTCGATGTATACTCACGAGTGTCTGATTTATTTCACTTAAAAGTATGTTCTCAAGGAACATCCATTTACATACAAATGACTCTAGTTTATCCTTTTTTATGGCAGTGTAGTACTCCATTGTGTAGAAAATCCCCATTTTCTTTAGCCATTCATCAGTTGTTGGGCATTTAGATTGTTTCCAAGACTTAGCTATTACAAATTGTGTTGCTATGAACATGGTTGTGCATACATCCCTGTGGTATGACGATTTTAATTCTTCTAAGACCCAATCCAAAAATGGGCAACTGAAATGAATAAACATTTCTCAGATGAAGAAATAAAAATGGCAGATAAATATATGAAAAAGTGTTCAACATCACTAGTCATCTGAGAGATGCAAATCAAAACAACGTTAAGATTCCAGCTCACTCCAGAAAGAACCGCATACATGGAAAAATCAACCAATAACAAATGCTGGCAGGGCTGTGGGGAAAAAGGAACACTCCTCCACTGTTGGTGGGAATGTAGACTGATCCAGCCACTGTGGAAATCAATATGGAGATTCCTCAAAAAACTACAACCGGAGGTTCCGTTTGACCCAAATGGGTTATTTAGATTGCAGATTTACTCCAAGGAGAAACCTGAGGGTCGGGACCTGTGCCCCATCAGACTCAGGCGGTGTTCATAGAGCTGACCTGACATCATCTTGTCTGCTTGGGGACTTTTTTCCCTAAGCTCTTTCCTATAAATCACCACTGTACTGTGAGATGCCACTCTTTGTATTTTTCCGTGGAAATAGGAGAAGAATTAGAGATTTGATGAATCTACTGATATATAATCAAAAGCTGATTTGCTCCGTTAGCATGTACAGTGTCCAAAATAAATCTTTTGGTAAGTTTTCAACCAGGAGAAAGGAGGAACACTTGAGGAACAGAAAGAACAATGTAGGCGTTCTTCAAACTGACTTGTATTTTGATAAAGTGGGAAAGCAATAGACCATTCTCAAATAATCCTAGTCTTTCAAAGGCCTGTTGCTCAAAAGACTGGCGTTGTGTATTTGCTACATTTCTTCTTATTTGTTTATGAAACCTCTTAAAGGTTTATGATGTAATGAAGCAAATATTTTGTGGTTGAAAATTAAAGAGTTATTTTTTATTTTAGGTCTTACAAGAATTCTTAAGTGCAGTGAGAATTGGAGTGTGTGTGTTTTGGGCAGGACAGTGAAGAAGAGGCGGAGAAAACATCTAGTTCGCTCCCACCCACACACCATACTTAATTATAAGCCTCAAACTTTCAATGTTTTTTTTTTTTTTGCTTCTATTGGTTTGAGACAAAAATAAAAAACACTTTTTTTCCGAAAATGTATTTCAGAGCCCTGATAGCATCTCAAATGGAGCCGACATTTGCCAGGAATGTTTTCCCTTGTTTTGATGAGCCAGCTCTTAAAGCAACTTTTAATATTACGATTATTCATCATCCAAGTTATGTGGCCCTTTCCAACATGCCACAGCTAGGTAAGTAATATTTCCTGTCCTTATATAAATATGAGCTTTGTAATAGCTTTTATGTCAATGGCTTTTCTAGGCAGCATGTCAGTAGTCGCAGGTTTTTCTTTTTTTACAACCGGGGAGGGGTTGAGGATTTAGCTCAGTGGTAGAGCATTTGCCTAGCAAGTGCAAGGCCCTGAGTTCAATCCCCAGCACCCCCCAAAATCATTTTATCACAATTGGGGATAGCAGTCATATGGGGTATATATATCAGTCCCCACATCTTGGAAATGATAATTTCCGATTCTCTCTGTATTTGAATCACGTGACTCTGGAGATGTGGTACTGTTCGTATAGATTGGCTGCCTGCCTTCCCATTAGCTGGGCTTCACTTATTGATCATTAGTGATAACAGGCTGGTGAACTTGGTCTGAATCTGATGAACAAATGTGTTTTATTTAGCTAACATGGCTTTTTTTCTTTAGATTGAATTAGTCTCCAACTTCTAAAGAACCTGAGATTTTACATAAAAGTGCATATTTTTATTTCTTTAAAAACTTGAAAGATCTACCCTGGCCTTGCGACATTTTACACGACATCAGTCAGTTGCGGCTGAGAAGTGACTGCCTCCTGCAAGTGGGCCACGTTAGTTAGTGGACCAAACTCACGTCACAGCACATGCCCGGCACTTCTAAACATTTGAGTTTGTAATTTCTGCCTTAGTCTCCCGATTGCTTCTGTTGAAGACCTGGCTGAAACTGGAGAATGGCAGGTTTGCACATTATTGACCCTGCTCAGATCCAGGCAGCTCTGGATTAAGTGCTTTGAGAAGTGGGCTGGATTGAGAAACAGAAGTGCATGGAAGAAGAGAAGGCAGACTGGATGTGAGCCTTAGTCAAGCCCACATTGCTCAGGATGCTAATTCAGGCCTAAGATGCTGTCCTTAGATCCTCTAATATACTATTTTAAAAACAATTACTGTCAAACCAATTATACACACTTGGGTACAGTGCAATGATTTGATACAGGTATACAATGGGTAATGATCAAATCAGAGTAGTTAGCATTCCCATCTCCTTAAACATTTAAAAATACTTTTGATTAACAATTATACATATTTTTGAGGTACAGTATGATATTTCAACACATGTATACATGTGTACTGATCAAACCAGGGCGATCGGTGTTTGTATCTCTGTGTTGTTACTTCGTGTTTGGACCATGGGGTGACCACTTTCCACAGTAACCTAATGCTGTTTTGATGGCTTGGGATAAGTAGAGAAATCCAAATTGCAAGACTGTGGAGAGTAGTGGGGAAGGGCTGGCTGGATGACAATTGGCTTGACGAAGTTTTACAGAGTTAGACATTATTTAGTTTTACAACAATTTGGACTAACATAATTTCTCTAGGTCAGTCAGAAAGAAACATAAATGGAAGCAAATGGACTGTCACTACCTTCTACACCACGCCCCACATGCCCACGTATTTAGTTGCACTTGCTGTGTGTGACTGTGACCAAGTCAACAGAACAGAAAGGGGCAAGGAGGTGAGTAGGGAAGATTGTTCACGTAAGGGCCGATGTATCGGCTATGGATTGTCCATCTGTTCTGCTCACATTCCAGAATTGTGTCTATGCATCCTGCTGTCACCTCCTGGTGCTCTCTCGCCACCTCTGCTACTGCTCTCAGTGAGGCTTATCAGAATGGGCCGTAACATCCTCTACAGCTCCGTGGAGGGGTTTCCACGGAAAGACTACACATTAGGCCCACTCTTCCCGCACATTTTAAGCACTCTTTTCCTGTTTCTGCCTCTGCAAAGGACAGGCGAGGATGGGAAGGGCTGCTATACTGGCACCTGAAGCTCAGGTTTAGTATGTGTGTTTACTTAGCCTGAAGTGTTTATATAGCCTGGTAGCTCCAAGTGTTTAACATCAAATGTGGCCCAGACACCAACCAATCAAAACAGAAACCAGTCAGGAGCAACCACTGTGGCTAAAACTGTTCGTGCAGCTGTACATCACCCCAGTCTAGGAGCTGGGCTGCTGTGCTCCTCAACTCTGGACTCTTCCCTAGAGTTGTGTAAAGTGTGGGGGGTGCTCTGTCCTGAAATCCTAGTTTCCCTCCACTTATATCCTTACTACGTTGTAAGATTTTAGGAAAATATCCGTCTTTTCTGTGTTGCTTCACTCCCTATCAGAGTGTGGAGCTATGCGAGGTTGGTGCCTGAGGTGAGGCCCTCTTCCTTCTAGTCACATCGCAGGGCTTCAGGGAGCCGAGAAAAATCAGGCTGTATAGCTGACTGGAGCCACTCTTGAGTCTGAGATCTTCCAGGCTCATACCACTGAGATGTGGAGACAGGGAGTTGTGGTAAGCCACTCCCACCATTAGGGGAGAATCACTCAGAGCTACTCCTCCTACATCCTCCTAACCTAGTGAATTAATAACAAACACTAGCATATCTTCCTGAGCAATTGACTACAGTCTGATTCTCATTGAATAATTATGAGGAGATCCTTCACTTTCAGATATAACAACTGGCCAAGTTCATGACATACATTGATGAATCTGCTCAGGCATGATTTGGAAATGCATGGTTTAGGCCTCGAAGAAGGAGTGGGCCCCCTATTTCCCATAGCTAGTGAGAGACACATTGTGGTCCTTCAGCATCCATATTCCAAGTGACTTTTAGTAAGTGCTGCTGTATTGCCGTCAATTGCTATAGAAGGATAGAGTCTGTTTCTTCGTGAAAAATCACTCTATAAAGAATGCAAGCTGCCATAGAAACAGAGAGGAAACAGAGCTTGCTTAAAAAAGTAATATTCTTAGCCAGAAAACTTAAAATTTGGGCTGAGTTTATCAGTGGAATGTTGCATTTGGTTATGACTCAGCTCTACAAAGTGAGTAAGTCCGTCATGTACTCTGTAGGGAAACCAGAATGTATGCTTGGAATAGTGTTCAGCCTATCCACAAGTTGCTAATTAAGTAAGAGATAAAGATTTAGTGAGAATGAGAATATGGTCAATGTGAAGCACAAGAATAAACATAGGAAACAAAGATGAAAATAACATCCTTTACATAAAATTTTGGCACACGTGGGCATTTGCAAAAATATTCTTTTAAATGCCAAGATCTGCTGTGTTTAGTGAGGGCTGCCAGAATCCACTGGTGGGCCAGGTGTGATTTTGGTGGAACTTTATGCTGCATCTGCATAATGGTCCTCACTGGCCTGACTTGCTGCCTGGCAGGGGTCAGCATCCTCCCTCCTACCCAGTTTGAAATCCTCATCATTTGCTTCACTTTTGACTTATAGAATGGTCATTTATGGGAAGAGCTTTGTGACTAGAAAATTAATGTGCAAATATTAATTGGTAATTCTGTTATTTTCCAAAAGGCTACAGTTAAAGTACAAGTTCTCCCTTGTCAGGAGAGATGACTATTGTACCTAGTGGAGTGGCCTTTGGTTGGGCAGGCTTCTTGTCACCTCTCAAGTGAGAAGTTGGGAAGGGGGAGTGCAGGTAAACTGTAAGGGTAGGGCACAGTCTTGCAACCATCCTTCCCAGCACCAAGAGGCCTCTGCAGCACAAGGGGAACAGAAAGCAATGGAGGGATTCAGGCTGGAGCCTCAAAAACAGGTGGTTGCACTTTGTGAAAGAACATTCCTAAACCCTCACGTAACTGAAAGTGCACATAATTCAAGACAAATTTTCCAGCAGAAATAAAAGCATGGTTAGGTGAATGTGTTCCTGGGGTACATAAGTCTGCAATTATTATTCTGCTTTGTATTTTTCTTAGCATTTCTCCCAATGTTTTGCACAGAGCTCTTTCATAAATTAATTGCACTCACATCAGGACAAATATTTTACCCTCCTCACCTCTAACTCTTGTTCCAAGATTTTTCAGTTTCATGCATAGTTAATTTTATTTTAAAATTTGAAAATTAAATGAGACTATTGATGCTTTAATTATTAAACCATTTTGAATGTGCATGATTCAAATTTGCTTAATATGCACCATATGGTATAAACATCACTAACAGCACAATTCTGTTTTGAATCATTAGAAATATGTCCTGAAAAGAGAAGGATTTGTCCGAGGTTCCCATTTGCATAAAGTCCACAGTTTCTGTGGGGTAGTAGTATGGACCATTCCAAGGACTGTTTTATAATTATAGAATTGTACACATTATTATCAAAGGTTGACATAACATACTTTCTAGAGTAGTCACTGTTCTTAGTGAACTGACTCCTGGATTTTCCCATCACAGGTACGCACTTAAACATTCTAAATGTGTAGCCTCTTCTGAAAAAGTCAGGCTATGGCTTTTGAGCAAGAGGGAGTTGGAGCAAGCAGGCTACCACTTTTCAAAGTCATTATCACTTTTCCTAATTACTGCTTGTTTTGATTTAGATACGCATCTGGGGCCGGAAAGATGCCATTGCAAATGGAAATGCAGACTTTGCTTTGAACATCACAGGACCCATCTTCTCATTTCTAGAGGATTTGTTTAATATCAGTTATCCTCTTCCAAAAACAGGTGGGATATCTTTTCTTCCAGTGCAGTTGTTTTCTTATTATGGGACATGGAGTTGCAGTCACAGATGAGGCTCTAAAGAATATTTGGAGTTAGCCTCCTGGCCTCTCATCATTATGTTTTTTATTTTCCAAAATACGGAGAGGCCCTTGTGCTCTTTGTTGTCTGGATAGTGCCATATACCCAGCAGGTGTTCAAGAGCTCTTGGGTTTTGAACCTCTCCTGGACACCTCATAGCAGCCTTGCCTTCTCCAGGCCCTGATCTTTCTCCTGGGTTCTGGCCCTTTCTCTCATAATGCAAGTGCGTAGTTCTGTGTTCTGGATTCTTTTAGCTAGTGGGCTTGCATGACTTATCCTAGTTTCCTTTAATAAGTTTTTAAAAATATATTCTTTAGCTGTAAGTCATTGGGTTAGGACTTGGTGGTCCCATCTGTGAATCTTCAGTGTATAAAATTGGAATCATATGTGAATATGGTGTGATTCTTGAGAAAATATGTATTTTATGTCTCATAGATCTGGATGGTATGTGTGTAAGATTATATGAACCATACAGCTCAGGAAGTTTTTCAGTGATTTTTCTCTCCTAAATTGAGAGCATTGTGTAAATGTATTTCGTTCTTCTGACATGTTAGTGGGAGTCCTGGAAACAGTATGCTCTACCTACACTGGCAGATGGTGGAAGGAGGTAGAGAATAAATGTTTTGGGCACGAGGCTCTTGACTACCAGGAATCCAGAGGTTCTGTAGCTCCAGTATTCTGGCTAAGGAAGAACAAAGGGTGAAGGGCACAGCCACAACCTAGTCAGAGATTCTGGAGGTGACATCTGTCATTTAGGGGGTTGGAGGCAGCAGGGGTCTAGGCTTGCAGACCAAACTCCTAGCCTTCTGTGCCAGAGGCTCACAAAGTGATCTTTGTCTGAGCAAGAAAAAAAAAATTCCATTTGTGTTCATTAGATAAGGAGAAGTTCAGAGTTGTTCTTGTTCTTTTCAGGTACTCCCTCCATGCAAAGTACCTCCACCAGCCTGTTACCTCCTCTCCCCTCTCTGTCACTTCTTTCCCAACGCCTAGTTGTTCCTAGTGTGTGCATCACTAACATCTCTGTCACGGATGTCCTCCTAGGGCTTCACCTCCTTCTCTTGTGCCCCTCCAATCCCTCCTCCCGTACAAAGCCAGAGGAATGTTTTCAGAGAAATATCTGATCATGTTACTGTCTTGTTTAAAACCTGTCCGTTTGAGGACAAAGTCCTGGCTCTGTACCTCGTCTTTAGAAGGGTGCACCAGTCTTGTCAGGGGTTTGGGCAGTTCCTCGGAGTGGGACCGAAGCTTTAACACAGTCTTTCCGTGCTCCCTCCTACACATTCATCTTCCGCTCCTGCCCTCCGGGTCTTGCACCCTGCAGTTTGCACATCCTTGGACGCCTTCTATCCAACTGCTTAACTCAGTGCTTGTATTTGTCAATTGAGGGCTCCCTCCTCGAGCATGCCTTTCTTTATTCCTTTTCTCATGCTTCCGTAACATCCTGTGCACCCCTCCACCCAAGCCATTGACCTACCGTATCCTAATGTCCAGTTGTGTCGGGAGAAACTCAGGTCAGCATCTGGATTGTCTTTTTCTTTCTCCCTCCAGTGCCTGCGGCGGTGCTTCCCTCAGGTGGTAACCCGTAAACACTTCAGCGTGGGAGGAATAAATACATGCGATTAGTTCATCCTGACTACATTATAAACTCCTGAGTATTGGGATTATATGAACACTTTAAAAAACATCCTTCACAGCTTCTTCACCCATGTTACCCTCTGTGCACCCATAGGTGGCCACTCAATTAAAACTTTGTTTTGGTTGATAGGTGATTAAAATAATTTCTCTACTGATGGATCTTTAAGATAAAGGTAATCAAATATATGTTAATTACTTTAACCTGTTGTTGACTTGCTAACAAAATGAATGCTTTCCCCACCAGTGTTTCCCGAATATCCCTTTCTTTTGCTCTTGGTGAGTCAGGTGAAAGCTATTGATTAATTTCTCCCTTGTGTTCTTTTAGCTCATCTTGTAGCTTGCTCAAGGAATTCTGAGCTTTAGAACCTAAGGGAATATAAACCATATTCATGTACCTATTATAAAGAACAGCACTTTTTCTGACATTGCTATCACTTTAACTCACTCTGTTTAAAATCAAAAGTGACCTGAAATATCACAATACTTTAGAGACTGGTAGAGTTAAATGCTTAGGTTATAGATTTTGAAAGAAAAAATATTATCATGCTCTTAAGAATAAACAAGTGTATTTAAGATTTGCAAAATTGTAAATGGCAACTTCCCTTTTATATTTTGATTATTTTCTTAACTTGTATTAATAATGGACTATGTTATATACTCTTGAGTGGTATATATTTTTGGAGAAATAAAACCCAAGTACAAGGTAAATCATACAGCAGAGAAATAATGACGATAATTATGAGAATTTACTGGACAATACTGGATACCAAATACATTCCTAGGTGCAGTGTGAACACAAAAGCAGCAAGTGGCTGGGACTTTCTTCAAGTAACTGAACAAGAGCAACAGCTATTCCCCAAATAACAAATGATATTAGCAAGAAATAAAGTGCTAAGTAAATATTTTAAAAGAAAGAGGTAATTGGAGTGTCCCAAATATATAAAGAACATCTAAAAATAAATAAGAAAATACAACCCAATAGAAAAAGAAACAACGAAAGGTATATGAATAGAAAAGGGACTATATGTAGCTAATAAATTTATGAAAAGACACTTTACTTCATTAATAATTTGAGAAATGCATATCCAAAGCACAGTGAAGCATCATGTTATACTCACTCAGTTGTCAGAAAGTAAGTATTTGAACACTGTGGCCCAGGCCTTTAATCTCAGCACTTAGGGGGCTGAGGCAGCAGGATTGCTAGCTCGAGGTCAGCCTTAGCTACATAGCAAGTTCAAGACCGGTGTGTATTGCTCATAAGACCCTGTCTCAAATGACAATGAAAATGGTAATTTGTCCAGCAAATGGCAAGTGTTAGGGAGGCTACAGCACTGTTAACAGGAATGTCAGTTGTTACAACCACTCTGAAATGTATTTATTATCTTGCAGTACTGACCATTAGTATACACTAAACCCCGCAATACCATTCCTAAATATATCCTCAAGAGAATTTAAGCACATATGTACCAGTAGGTGTGAACAAGGATGTTCACAGCTATACTTTTTATAAGCCCGAAGTGAAAAGAACAACAATGGTCATTGATAGGAGAATTGGTACATAAAGGGTTATACATTCACACAGTGGAAATCTATATAGCAATGAAGCACTTTTCCAAAGTTTACAAACATAAAACTAAGTGTTACAATGTGTGTGTGTGTGTGTGTGTGTGTGTGTGTGTGATTTCCTCGAAGCAAGGACTGGTAAGCACAAACGTGACATGAAACATATATCCCATAAAGCTGAACATTTTTACTAGCTGGTCCTTTAGAGAAAGTTGGCCAACTGCTGCCCTAAAGAGTTAAGTGGTAGGTTCATGGATGTTTATATTACTATTTTGAAATAATAAGCTAATCATTTAAATAAAACAAGGTCACATAAACTTTAAATAAAACTGTGTTCACCAAGAAACACAGATTTTGCTTACCTAATTCTATACATCTGAAGAAAAGAGTTTAAAAATAGTCAGCAGGATTAGAAAGAAATAACTTCTTACAGTTGTGAGACTGGATCACAAGTATTGGTAGCTGTCGTAGGTCTGCCGAAGGTTTCCTGGGATTGCAAATAGCCTGAGAAGAGAAAGGCTCTGGTCGTGTAGAGACAAAGGGATCGACTTGGGTGGAGCAGGACAGTCTTTTGTGAGGAATCTGAGTAGGTTGGTAGGTGGGATGGGTCTGAAGGGAGATGAGAACGTTCAGGAGAACGAGCAACTCAGTACACCTGTGGCACTCGCTGGGCTGGAATTTAACTATATACTGCGCATTTCTGCTACATGCAAATGCAAATGCTTAACATAGCACATGTCAGGACGTTCATTTGCAAAGGTTGTATGGGTAACAAGTGACAAGGATGGCGTTTCTTCCTTAGAAAAAGAAGGGAAACTTACTGTTCTTTTAGTTATAATAAATGATCACACTGTAGGAAGGCTGGGAAAATATAGAAAGGCACAAAAAAGAGAAGAAAAAGCCTCGTAATGCTATCACACAGAGCTAGTCATCGCTGACATTTTAGTGTGTATTTTCCCAAGTTTCAATCTCTTTCTCTTCACAAAAATGTCACAAAAGAGTTGACACTGTTCTTTGAATGGCTTTAAAAAAGAAAGATAATAGTACACAGAACAAGATCCAGAAACTATTATTTCCTATTGTCATTTTCAGAAGTGGAATCCCCACATGTGAATTTAAAAAAACCATTTGTTTAAATGTATTTGATCCTCTGTGGTTAAACACTTGGATTGGTTTTACTTTCTTGGCTACTTTAAAAATACTAAAGAAAATCCTTACAAGAAAATGTTTCCAAACATCTACATTATTTGCATTAGTATAAGTTCCCAAAGTAGAATGATTTAGTGAAAGAGTATGACCATTTTGAGAACCTTGAAGAATTTTGCCAAGGTGCTCCAGAAATACTGTATTACTGACACCCTCACTAATAGTTGAGGTGTCTCTTTTCTTATATCTACATCAATACTCATTATTAATCTCAGACATTTGAAAGAGTACTATATGATTTTCAGTTTTGTTTCTTGATGAATATTTTAAGTAAGATTTTTGGCCATTTGAAATTGGGTTTTTTTTTGGTTTTTGTTTTTGTTGTTGATAGTTTGATCTTTAGATTGGAGACAGGAGTCCTACTGCATTGACCTGGCCGTCCTCAAAGCTGTTTGAGAACAGCCCAGCCAGTTCTCCTCCCATCTCAGCTTCCTGAGTATGACTTTTCTTTTAGATTTGTTGGGATTCTTTAAATATTTCTTTTTCAAAAACCTAGCTGTTGTTGCGTTATGTATTACAAATATTTTTCCTAGTTTGTTTTTTGCCTTTCAAATTTGTTCAGAGTGGTTTTCTTTTCTTTTTTTTTTTTTTTCCTGGCAACCGATTTACTCTTAGTGCTTTAGAGCAGTTTCAGGTTTACCAGAGAATTGCACAGAAAGTACAGAGTTCTCGTGTATCTTCTCTCTCCACTTTCCCTTCTTACCACCCCATATTCTATCCTTAACAGCTTCCATTAGTGTGGTACATTTGTCACAAGCAGTGAACTGTTGCTTACGCATTGTTGTTAGCCGAAGTCCTTAGTTTAAGTCAGGGCTCACTCTGTGTTGTACACCTCTATGGGTTTTGACAATTGTATAATGACGTGTCTCTGCTGTTCCGGTATCACACTGAATAGTCCCACTGCCATAAACTTCTAACGTGCTCACATACTGATCTTTTCCCCCTTCCCCTGAATCTCGGAAAACTTCTGACCTTTTTACTTTCTCTATCCTTCTACCTTTTCCACAGTGTCATGTAGTTGGAATCACAACTATATGACATGTAGTATGTATGTAGCAGTATGTGGCTTTTCCAGACTGGCTTCTTAGTACTCAGCAATATGCATTTCAGCTTCCTCTGTGTCTCCTCATAGCTCGAGAGTTAATTCTTTTTGATGTTGAATAATATTTTATTGTAAGTATGCACCACAATTTATCCATTTACCTACTGAAGGACATTTTGGTGGTTTCCAATGTTTAGCAATTATGAGTAAAGCTGCTATAAACATTTGTGTGCCAGTTTTTGTGTGAACATATACGTTTTTAGTTCATTTGGGTAAATACATAGAAGTAAAATTTTTAGCTCTTATGGTGGGCCTACATTTAGCTTTGTAAGAAACTACCAGACTGTCTGCCAAAATGACTGTGATATTTTGCATTTTCACAGCAGTGAGTAGCATCCCTGTTGTTCTGCATCGTTGGTGTTGCTAATGTTTTCAATTTTAGGCATTATAGCAGCCATTTCTTTTCCCAAATCTGCTCAAAATTCACATTCTCTATAGTCATATCTCATTGTTTTAAAATTCACAATTATCAAACAACAAATGATGTTGAGCATCACTGCATGTTAATTTGCCATTTGTGTATTTTCTTTAGTGAGATTTCTGTTCTTAGCTTTTGCCTGTTGTGTTTTCATATTGAGTTTTAGGGGTTCTTTGTGTATTTTGAGTATAAACCCTTTATTGAAAGTATTTGTGTGTGTGTGTGTGTGTGTGTGTGTGTGTGCGCGCGCGCGCGCGCGCGTGCGCTGGGATCAAACTGAGGACCTCCCACTTGCTAGGCAAGTACTCTACCACTGAGCTAAATGCCCAACCCCGAAAGTATTTGATTTTTATATAGGCAAAATAATTTATTTTTTATCTTTTGTTTTTGTGTTAATTTTTGAAAAGCCTTCTTTAGCCCCAGCTTACTAATAATCTGTTGTATTTTCTAGTAATTTTATGATTTCATTTTGAGATAATTTATAGCTATAATCTCAGTATTTTTCTAAGTGATGATTTAATTTTTCCTCCATTTAAATCCACTTAGATATAATTGCCTTGCCTGTTTTTGACAATCGTGCAATGGAAAACTGGGGACTGCTGATGTTTGATGAATCATTGTTGTTGCTGCAGCCAAATGATCAAATGACAGAAAAAAAGACTCTGATCTCCTACATTGTCTCCCATGAGATCGGACACCAGGCACGTGGTAAAATGTTCTTTCTTATTTCACACTCTCCAGCTCCTTTGCCGAAAATAGGAAAAAACCAGAAACCCCTGCCACAGACCAAATTTAAGAAAAAACAAAAACAAAAACCATTTCTCCAAAGGTATGACAGTGAATAAAAGCAAGGAAGGAACTGTGTAATGAGATTCTGGCTGGTTTCGAGTTACTGGTGATGGATCAGAGTAATGGGACTTCATAGTCCAATCCAAGGTTGAAGATTTACACCCAAAGATTAATTTTGTATCATACAACTTTCTTTAAGAAACATAAGCCATTCAGAGCTGTAAGTATTTGTTTTCCGGTCCACCTTGAAACAAAAGATACTCGAAAAGGCCATCGCAAGATACTCACACTTCATCTAGATTGTCGTAAACTTTTATTCTTATTTTGAAGAAAGACTAAGTGGATGCAGACAACACAGTAACAAGAGGAGTAATAATCTTCAGGACGCTTCAAGCTTCAAGCTCCATGGCACTGTAAATAAAAATTCATTTCATTAGATATAGGCACTTTCACATTGTGATTTTAGAAAGTTAGCCATTTGACTTGGTGGAGATTCTCACATCTACATTTTAGTTCCAATTTCATTAACACACATTTGTCAAGAAAGTAATCATCTCCACCATGAAAATGTTATCTTTGTTATGTTGCTCTATTAGAAGTTTTGGAAAAAAGAGACTTACTAGGATTGAGTAACTCCCTGAACACAGTCGGTACACGTTTGCACAAGTGCTGATCAGTCACCCTAAGTGTCATTTTTTTAAATTATAGCCTAAGTGACATACCGTTTTGGAATACAGGCTGCTAAAAGCTGTTGTAAGAATTTGGTTAAATACCAGGGCATGGGTTTGTTGATTTTGGAAATTATTGTATTTTTCTTTCCTAATTCTGTTTAAAATCCACACTTTTTTCTGTTCAGCTGAAATAGAAAATAATTATAGGTGGACCACGTTGGAGAATGTGTGATCGTTAGTGATTTGTGTATACACAGATTAAATCATGTTCTTATAACAACTGCTTACAACAAAATTCTGTTGAGAGTATAAGGCGAGAGAATTAATAGGTGGTACGCCAGCATTCTGGAGTTGTGATTTATTTAACTAAATACAACTTTTGGGCAAAGTGAACAGTTTAAAAAATGCAACTCTAGCTTATTTATGTTTGACAATTTTAAAACAAAAATTTCATTGAATTATTAGATGTGAAATAATTATTTCAGAGAAATTCATGACTGTATCTTCTTGCGTTGAAACAATAACCTCCTCTTTGGAATCCTGTTCTGGAGTTTTATGATTGATGGCAGATAAAGTCGACTTGGGTCTTTTGACCTTACATTTATTTTACATGTAAGTATGATAAATATTTAAATTCAAGAAATCTCTTTTTTTTCTCTCATTTCCAAAAGTGGTTTGGAAACTTGGTTACCATGAATTGGTGGAACAATATCTGGCTCAATGAGGGTTTTGCTTCTTATTTTGAGTTTGGAGTAATTAACTACTTCAATCCTAAACTCCCAAGAGTAAGTATGTTTGTTAAATTTATTTTTTTAAAAATTCTCCCAATTACAGAAGTAATGCATATTCATTGTTGAAAATGGGTAAATTTCAAAGAATATTAAATTACTGATATTAATACTAGAGAATATCCATGACATCTTTTGACGTTTTTATTCCAGGATTTACACCTATTATAAATATTTTTGAAAATTAGAATTACATAGAAATTTGTAGTGTTTTTTCTACTCCATATTACATTATGAGCATTTTTGCTTGTTAAATTCTTTTTAAAAACAAGGTTTTTAATGCCTGCTCGGTATTTTATTACATTATCTTATAAAGTGTTTGTACATAATCTTTTCTATTATTCAGATTTTGCTTATTTTTGTTTTTTCCTACCTAAACTTTAAAGCAGTTGTAATCTTTAGTCTATGACTTAATGGCAAATAATATGTTATTTTTAGTGACTCATTAAAGATTTTTGCTGATATTATTTTTCTGACTAAAGAGTAGTACGTGTTGAAAAATATATTTAAATTCAAATATCACAGTCAGATATCAAAATATGATAATTTCAACTATAGTGTATGTTTCTGATGTTTAATTTATTTAAAGTAATTAGGTAGTCCTTTCAGAATGACATGATAAAGCCAAATTCATTTGATTTGATATAGATATATAAATGCTTTGATCTAATGTTATGTTTTGGTGCGAACCTCACTTCTTCAAGCAAAGCAGAGGTCTTTCTTAGCTTGCACTCCACACAAACCCCACCCCCTGTCTGCCTCAGCATTGCTCTTTCCTGCTTCTTTTGGCCAATTTTCTGTCCTCTACCTCCTCATTGTTTCAAGGTTATATTCTTGACCTCATTTCTCTTCTCCCTACCCTCATTAATTTGGAGCTTATTAATATTTGAAATGCTGATCGCCACTGGCCACACCTTCTTTGTAGGTTAAATCTGTTAAAGAAAGGTCTAAGACAATGTTCTTTCTTTCTGTAATCATTCCTCAGGAGCATCTGGGATTGGTTCCAGGATATCCCTCAGACAGGAAAACTATGGATGCTCAAGGCCCTTATATAAAAATAGTGTATTACTTGCATAGAGCCTATGCATATCCTGCTGTGTACTTTTAACTGTAATGCCTAGTACAATATAAGTACTATCTAGGGTAGTTGTTATACCATATTGTCTGGAGAACAAGAAAAAAATCTGTAGATGTTGGGTGCAGATGCATTTTCCCCCCATGCTCTCAACCCAAGCTAGCTGATTCCCTGCTTATGGGGCTCACAGATATTGAGGGCCAACTATACTATTTTCCTAGTAAAATTTCTTTCTTTTATGAAAGGTTGTAATAGGTAGATACTTTTTGCTGATTTGGGGACAGCACACAAAGTTGACAAACCAGTCTTGGCCCCACCAAAGCCTTTTGAAAGCTTTCTTTTTTCTGTTTGTGAAGATGCAGTGTCTGGGAAAGCCTGAGGCAGCCTCCTACACCCCAGTCCCATGCCACCTCACCTGCCCTGTGCAGAAGTCCCACTAGATGCCCCCGGCCAGCATGCTCGCCCCACCCACAGTGTCCCCCATTCCTCCCCTGGACTGTTCACAGGTCTTGCTTTCCTGGGTTTTATTATAGAGATCAGGAGACTGAAAGGTTCTGTGACTTACTCAAGGTCTTTAACCAGTACAGAACTGTGATTATAATCACTTTGTCTGGGCCTAATCTGATGATGAGCATAAAGATGATGGTAACAATAATAACATCCCGTTTGACCTTCGTTGGGTACCTAGAAGGTAAGTGCCAGGCAGGGTCAATGTTATACATGTATCCTCTTAATCTTCAGAATAACCACGTGAGTATAGTTGTTATTACTTCTACTTTACAGTTGAGGACACTGAGGCACCAAAGCATTTAGTAAGTTGCCCAAGGTGTCACAGTTACTAAATGTCAAAGCTGAGGTTCAATTCCAAGACTTCGACTGCCCAGGCTTCTACCCATTCTGCTGAGAAAACACACAGGAATGCTCTTGATCTTAAGGTGCCGATGGGATGTGTGTGTTCATTTTTATGAAAATATGTGTGTATTCCCCCCAAAATGTTTATACACTTTAGGCAAAGAAAAATTAATACTAGTTTAATGCTAAATTTATCGAGACATCATTAGATTAATACTAGGTACCTTTGGCCTCTATAATTACAATAGGCGCTCGAAGTGGTGGCCATCAGCTTCCAGGCATTTATTAGTAAGGAGAGCTGCTGCTCAGGAACCTTGGTCACTGAGATTTCTGCAATTGCATTTTCAGTTTCTTCTCTAAGGACCGGCAAGCAGTATAGTAGGTTTTCTGAGATATACAACATCTTCTAGGGTCCCCTATGCCAGGATAACACATCATACTATTTTTCTTTTCCTGAAGTGTGTATATATTTTTTGGCTCTTTCTCTTCATCTCTCTCTTTCTCTCTCTGGCCACCCTCCCATCCTCAATATATATAAATATATATATATATATATATAAAATTTGACATACATATAGTGAATCTTAGTTCTCCAAAAGTTCTTTCTATAGGTTCTGTACCTAAACTTGTATGTATCTCTTTTATGGAAGAGAATCACAGGTGGTTAATGCTATCTGTATAAATGTTTTTGAAAGCATTTGGTTGGATCTCAAATTAACTGCTTAAAGTCAATAATGAAAGAAGTTTCTTTTTTTTTGAAAGAAGTTTCGTTACTATAAAAATTAAATCCACATTATTTTCTTAATTGAATAGACTATATTATTAAGATGAATTTTAGTTACCTCTTATTACAACAAAAATGGCTAACACATTATCAGAATCTGGCAAAACTTGATGAAATTTTTGAAACTAAGCTTATAATACTGGTCTCTTGTTATAGTGTGTAGTCGTTTCTTTTTGTCATTGGTTTCTTAATTATTCTTTTCTAGTCAGCATTTCTCAGTCACTTGTGAAGCTGAGTGAATATAACTCTTGCCAGGAAAATATCAGATCCTGGGGCTTCCGGAAGTTACCGTGAGCTCTGTATTTAAAAAGCTTATGGCCTTGTTTTAGTGATCTCTGGAGACCAAGAACTTCGATTTCCTTTTAATCTATTAATTTGATTGAAATTTAGTAAGGAAATCATAGAAGCAGATATAGGAGCAGATTTCCATTTTCCTATTCCTTGTTCTAATTTCAGTTGAAAGTCCTTAAAGCAGAATGTGAATGGGCTATGGGGAAGGGTGCAGAACACTAAGGACAAAGGGTGTCTTGGCTCTAGAAGCTCCAGCGCTGACTCAGAGACTCAGTGACTTTTCTCTGTCTCTTGTTCTTTCTGATCCAAGGAAATAGCAGCCTTGGTGAGGGGCCCGGCAGCCCAGTCGATCTCACTCTGTCATCATAAGCCAAGGTACACAGTGGGACACGCTGAGCTTAAACGGATTTCATGCAGTCATTCAACAGATCATAGATCATCAACTGTGTACTGCTGTAACACATACCATTAACTAAGTGTTCCTTATGTGTTTAGAGAGTATTGTATACATTATTTCTTTCAGTCTTTAGAAGAACTCTGAAGAAAAGAGGAAGAGGAGGAGGAGGAGGAATTAACCCTCATTGAGCAGGTTCTATTTGCTAGGCATCATGCTAAGAACCTACGTAAATCAATTTAGTGCTCATAGTATTCCAGTAAGGACATTGTTGTTTTCACCATTTTCAGATGGTAAAACTGAATTTCAGAGGTGAAGTTGACTGACTTTTAGGTCACATAACTCCTAGGAGGCTGAGCTAGAATTTAAACCCAGGCAGCTTGACTCCGAATTCTGTGCTTTTAGCCACCATGATATTCTACACAAATTACCACAGATAGTGTTATATTTCTAAGAATAACAATAATTTGAATAGAGATGATCTTCTCTGGGATATCACAGCTTGCAGGAAGAAGTACTGGTTGTACAGGTTAATTTTATCTAATGATTGTATACAAGGGGTAACTATGTCTTTCCCCCAAAAAAAGCTGGTACCACTTTTTTTATGTTGTTTCCCTTCAGCAGGACAGGAACAGGCTGGGGACAACATTACTTTGTGGGAGGCCCAGGGTAGAAAGTCTTCCAGCTTTTTGAGGAAAAGATGCTTGTCTCACTCATCACAGTTATCTTGTGTGGTTGAAATGACACTTTCAAGAGTGTGTAAACCCTTATACCAGATAGGCAAAAGAGAGACAACCAATCTATTCTAAAGTGGGAAAAACCTCACGAAACAGGAAGAATGTAATATGTACTACAAAAACGTTCATTAAAACTGATTATGGGGTCGGGGATTGAGCTCAGTGGTAGCGCACTTGCCTAGCAAGCACAAGGCCCTGAGTTCAATCTCCAGCATGCTCCTACCCTGCAAAAAAACCCAAAAAACAAAAAACACATATAACAACAGAAAGCTGGGAACAACATAGGCAGGAAACGATTATGGTCCATTGACCTGAAAACTATGTATTTATTTTAATGTTTCACTTTTACAAATTTTTATCTGGTATACTTTGAAAAGAAGCAGATCCTCTGTGACTTGATTACCCTGTGGCAATCACTATTAAATTTTGGCTTCTTCAAATTGATATTTCTTGTCCATTTATAACGAAGCAGTCGTTATAAGGGACAGCTGTGAAGATTAGACAGCAGACTGTGAAATACAATAGTAAGTAAAGTGGCAGAATAAAAGGTTTGTACAACTATGGGAACAAATCAGTACACAAGAGAAACAATTGGAAATAGCCGCACTAATATTGTAGTGGTTATTTTAGGGAATTAGACTATGAGATTTGTCTCTATTTTCTACATTGTACTTTCAGACATATGGCTCAACACTGAGGTACTCTCAAGAACTCTTGAGTGCTAAACTAATGACACTTGTGCTTAATGAATAAAATCAGACCTGTGCAGAGATTTTCTCTAAATTCTTGCTACTTACAGTGTGATTCTTGACCTAGCAACATCAATAACGTTTGGGTAGTTTATTAGCAATATAGGCTCCAACCTGGACCAACTTAATTAGTGCATGAGTTTGACAAAATCCCCACGTGGCCCTTCTTCACCCTAAAGTTTGAAAGCACAGTGGTGTGTGCCTGTAAGCCCAGCTACTTGGAAGACTGAGGCAGGAGGATCATGACTTTGGGGCAGTCTGATAAACACAGTGAGCTTCTGTCTCAAAAAAAGTTTGAAATGGATTATTGTTTGTGATTAGCTTTCTCATTTTCGGAAGAACAGAGTTCGATGATAGTTTAATCAATGTATTATTAATCTGAAGTTAAGGTGATAATAGGAAAGATTGATTGGAACGTTGGCAAATGGAAGTAGAATAGAATTTGTAAGTTTCTCTGACACTGTCAAAGGCTGAGAGAGTCAGCTTGGGGGTGCCAAAGACAGGCAGTGGGACTTGAGACTTTGCAAGGATTATTGGGGTTCACCTGGCTCTACAGGTTATGAATGACTGTATGGTTTCTTCACAGATCTCCGCTGTTTCTGTCCTCCCAAGTCCCTCTTTGACTATAAATGGGTTTTCTTTCTAGCTTTACATGAGGGATAAATTGCCCTTGTCATGTGTTTGAGGGAGACCCAGCCTCTGGGAGGTTTTCATTAAAATATGATAAATTGTCTTCTCATAATGCACGAACCATAAACTCTCGTATCCAGTCTGTGAATTTCTTTCCAGTTGTAAGTTATCATGTTAGCATCCTTGTAAATTTGCATATCTAACACACATTTTGCTTTGTAAATGTCTGTGTAAGACAGACTGACCAGTTTTAAGGAGTCATTAATACATTTCCCAGTAAAATCCCAGAGAACTAAGAGATACTGCTTCCTGGAAGACTCTTTCAGGTAGCCAAGGGCCTCCTTGGGGAAGTGTGTGATTGCTAGAAACCACAGTCATTGGTTTTTTTGGTTTTTTGTTTTTTTTTAATTGAAACAAAAGAGAGATACAAAATGGGAAGGAAAATATCCTACAGTTTTGTTATTCAAGAAAATCTGAATTTAGGGTCATATTGCAATTCACTGACACTTCTCATTTATTATCTTTTTTCATTCTTCAGTATCATGACAGTATGACATTGAATAGCCACACTTTCAATATTTTGACATTTAAAAATGCCTCAGTATTTTGAAAGCATTTTAGAACCACTAAATTTCATGTTTGTATGACACCTCAGAAGTTAATGTGGCTCAATCTTTTCCTTTATAGAATGAGATCTTTTTTTCTAACTTTTTACATGGTGTCCTCAGTGAAGATCATGCCCTGGTGTGTAGAGCTGTATCCATGAAGGTGGAAAATTTCACAGAAACAAGTGAAATAAATGAACTGTTTGACTTATTTACTTATAACAAGGTAAGAGCAGTTATATATTTCCCTTTGTTCTGTACTCTTCCAGAGAGTTGCATAAAATGGATTCTAAGGATTGTAGATTAATATGCAATTTAAAACTTTTGCTACAAATACTTTAATTTTATTGAATAAACAGATTTCAGAATATAAGGTTAAATCAGTTCTAACTTAGCAAGTATTAATCAATTCCATATTAGATGGTGGGTACCATTTATCATTATGAATAGACTTAATTTGCTATTTTAACGATAAATCCTTCTGTTTGGTAGAAATTTATTCTTGCAAATTTACATGAGGGATAAATTTAAAAGGGATCAATTTAAATTTTTTTGTGTATATCCTGACCTCTTTATGTATGTAGGACATTGGTTTACTTTTGCCCATTAATTAGTGACAATTTACTATTTAATTTACATGTTTGGGAATAATTCAAACATTTGATTAAAGTGCAAATTGTAGTCAAGAGCACAGCTCGGAATAATGCTTATAAAATTTTGTTCAAATAATGAATGCTTCTTCTGTCCTAGGGAGCATCTATGGCCCGGATGCTTTCTAGTTTCCTGAATGAGCATTTATTTATCAGTGCACTTAAGGTGAGTTTGCAAAATAATTACTACCCAGAATAGCAGCAAACACAAGTTGTTTTGGCATGCTTTCTTTTTTTTTTTTTCTTTTTAATTTTCACTTCTCTACATTTACAGTCTTATTTGGAGGCCTTTTCTTACTCAAATGCTGAGCAAGATGACCTATGGAGGCACTTTCAAATGGTAATTAACCTACCTACATTCAGACATATTCTTGCAAAGTTACTTTGTCTAATATAGTGCAAGATCAGGTCATTTACTTTGCTTGTGAAACTCTCTTAGAGCAAGAATTGGCATCTTTGTTTTTCCTTTGTATTCCCATTCCTAGAAGAGAGTCTGTCACAAATTAGATACATAAATGTGTGCTCAGTGAATGAATGAATGGACGAATGGATGAAATAAGGAACCGTTCATATGTAGACAGTTCTCCATATCTGTGACTTCACATCTGTACATTCAATCAACTCCAGGTGGAAAATATTAGGGGGAAAACTGCATCTACACTGAGCATGTACAGATTTTTTTCTCGTTATTGTTCCCTAAACAATGCAGTACAACAACTGTTCTATTTATATAGCATTCACCTCATTATACACGTAAATAATTTAGAAATGATATACAGTATATAGGAAAATGTGTATAGTTTACATGTAAATACCATTCCATTTTGTATAAGGGACATGAACATCTGTGGGTTTTGGTATCTGTGAGGGTCCTGGAACTAACTCCACTCAGATTCCAAAGGAAAACCTATAATTTTATGTATCTCTATGCAAAATAAACAGAATTCTGAATTTGGCCCAGAACATCAACCATTTGGGATTAGTACAGTATATAAATCAGGAAAAGAATTGCTATTTTTTAGTAGGTTGCGTCTTCAAAACACCTTGCTGATAACCATGCATGTTCTTTGTGATGATTTTTTAAATCAGGCTATAGATGACCAGAGTAAAATTCTTTTGCCAGCAACAGTAAAAAGTATAATGGACAGTTGGACACACCAGGGTGGTTTTCCAGTCATCACTTTAAATGTGTCCAGTGGTGTCATGAAACAGGAGCCATTTTATCTTGGAAAAGTTGAAAATCAGACTCTTCTAACCCACAAGTAGGTAGCTTTGCTCCTCTCTGTCTTTGCCTTCCTTGAGTTTGAGCTCTGATGCAATGGAAACCAGCCAGCAGTGAGGAAGCATAGCCTTGCTGGAACACACCCTTCTGCAAAGGGACTCCATGCAGGGATGTCTCTGTGTGCTAGAGTGAGGCTGAGCCCCTGAGTCCTGAGTAAGACCAGAGACCCGCAGTCAGAGATTTAGGGTATGCCCCTCCCTCAGGCGGGATGCAGAGCCGCACCAGTGAGCACAGCTTTAGAATGATCCGTTTCTCATTGCCCTTCAGACAGAGGTAACGAATTAGTCAGGATTCTGCGTGCGAGGCGAGAAGATAGTGCCACAAGTGGTCGTATGTTGGTAAGGAGAAAAGGATGTCCTATTGCAAAGTAGTCTCTTCCTAGAAACAGAAGTGAATGTAATTAAACCCTTGAGGAAATACTCTACACGTGTGTGCATGTGTGCATTTGTGTGTCTGTGAGTGTGTTTCAAATCATACATGTGACATCAGAAAACCTTTAGATATAGTTAGACCTGTGTTCAAATACTGACTTCACAAAAATTCAAACTTTAAATAAATCTTGCTTGAACTTTCTTAGTTTTAGTTGCTTTATCTATAAAATAAGTGTAGTAGCATAAAATAAAATATGAAAATAAAATGAGTAGTAACCTAGCCTTTGCCACTTTCTCCTACTCTTCCCTTTCTTAATTTGTTCGAAAATTTTCAACTGTTTTTTATAGTTTTGATTCTTATATCTCATTATAGTAGGTACCAGCACAAATGAGTAATTGATTTTCAAATACCATCAACAAAATTCTCAGGTAGTTCTGCTCGTTTGTCAGAACACCAGGGGATAGAAACAGAAGACTAAAGGTCCTTTTTGCTGTAATGTTCTGTGATTTTCGAGAAGAGAGGGGACATGTAGGATTCATCTGCAGATAAATACAGGCCCACAGCTGAAAGCCTGAGAAGCGAGGCACGTGAGGATTTGAGGAAAACTGGAATAGTACCCGAGCTCCGAGTCGTGCATCTCTTCACGTGACTAATGTATCTTCTCAGCTGCCTGCTTCATCCAGGCCACGTCCGCCAATGTGGGAAAAATGTCGGCATTCAATAAATATAAATGTCCTGGCCGGTTCTTGTTGAACTCATGGAGAAAGCTTCAAGCTGAAAAGTATTTTGAAATGTTTGTCAAGCTTTTTCTTCTTAAATTACCCTTCACTTCTCTGGGCCTGGACCAGATCTGGGCCTGTCTGTAGGATGTATTGAATGCTCTTGAGTCAGGCCAGGTGGCTATAATTTCACGTCAGTAGGCCTCGAAAGTTTGAGGTGCAAGGCAGTCTTGGTAGTTACCTGTGGTATAAAAAGCCAATCCATAAGAGACAAGGAATTGCATGAGCAAATAGCCAAACCAAAACAGTAGCAAGTAATCCTAAGAACAAAGTCCTGTATATCTAGAGGGAATGACCAAAAAAATCAGGTAGTGTCTACTATTATATCATCTCTTAGATGATATAATAAATTATAACTAAATTATAACTAAATTAGAATGTATATTCTTTTTTGAAAGTAAAATGTTAATACACTTTGGATTTTATTATTTTTTTAGTACATGTTTAGTACATTCTTTGTGTAGAGTTGGGACATGTACTTAACACATCTTATTCTTTCTTCGTCCTTTTTCCTTCCCTTCCCTCTCCTCCCTCCATCTTGTGATCCTCTTTCCATTGAGAAAGAGTTCTCTCTTTGCTTCCTGTTAGCCATCTTTTTTTTGTTCTTTATTTATAATTGGATTTCTTGTATAAGAGGAGCCATGTGTTATTTACATTTGTGTGGCTGATTTGTTTCACTTAACATTATGATCTCAAGATTCAACCATTTCCCTACAAATAACTCAACCTTATCTTTCTTTATGGCAGAGTAGTACTCCATTGTGTGTAAATTCTTATGCACGAAAATTAACTAAATTTTTTTCTTCCAAAAAGTGGCACATGGATTGTCCCTGTTCTTTGGATGAAAAATGGAACTACACAGTCTTTAGTCTGGCTAAATAAAAGCAGTAGTAAGTAACACATTTTTAAAAGCATCTTCACATATACACTCTTATAAAGATAGAGGATATAATCCTAAACTGTCTAGCTTTTGAAGAGCTACCTCATTTTAAAATAAAATATACTTTTTTCATTGAACATAGAGCGCTAAAAAAAAGTTTCAAATCAAATGTCATTATATGTGAAAAACATAATTATGTGGTAAAACAAATACATACTTTAGAATTCCTTTAATTTCTTGTTTTATTTGGTTCATTGTTTAGAATTAAGAGTGAATTGTATAAAAGATAATTAGACTGTTTTTAAAAATACCATTTCAAACTTTTCCTATTTTTTTGTAGGAATATTCCCTGAAATGCAAGTTTCACATTCTGGTAATGACTGGGTGCTTTTAAATTTGAATATGACAGGATATTATCGAGTTAATTATGATAAATTAGGTTGGAAGAAATTAAGTCAACAGCTTGAAAAAGATCCTAAGGTAAGATTATTTTTGATGTTTTTAATTAAATATTATTCTGAATATGCTCTGTCTTCTTTTATTTTAAAAATTTTTATGTTTAGTAGTACCCATTCTCTCTACTTTTAGAGGCTGAGTTTTCTTCTCGGTAAAGACTCCATTCCTATTCCCACTTCTCACTTCTAGTGTACTGGAAAGATTTTTTTCTTATTCTTAGAAAGGGGTGATTTTGGTTTGAATGTGTTTTATTTTTGAAAATTCTTCTTGCTTTTCCAAAATACTTTTTACCTTTTCAGATAGGAATCAGAATACATTTTCCACTTAATCATTTATTTTTTAAACTTTAGCAAGTTAATTAATTTTCTATTTCCATTTATTCACTTTAAAATGGGAATATTATCATTTAATATTTATCATATGTATTAGAGGTAATGGGGTTAAAATATACTCAAAGTTTCTAAGTACGTAATAAATAATATATATATGCTATAAAATAATAATTTTACTTCTAAAATATATTCCCATTCTCCCTCAGGGGAGGGAATTTAATTCACAAAACATCAATAATAGTCTAATGTCACTTTAAATTATGAAACAAGTACAAATCCTTATGAAATCTATAAACATTAAAATGTTGGTCAGCTCAGACTAATCAGATTTTAGTAGGACAAATTAAACCAAGTCTCCACTGGTAGAAAAGGACACTGCTAAGAAGTCTATAAAGTCGGCTCTGCTGTGATTTGCTTACACCTCCCTCATAAATTTAGAATGCTTGAACTAAAAGATAGCTTCAGTAGCTCTCTCTTTGAAAGTTCTTTGAAACACACAGCAGCCTTTCTAGCAAAGTAGGCAGTATAGCTTATTGTTCCACAGCTTGAATTGTGTTCATATTTTTGTTTATCAGTTATCAGAAGTGTGATCTTGGGCCTCTCGTTGGACCAGCTCCTCAATTTTCCTCATCTGTATGATTAATGTAAGGGAGCAACCTTGAAGTATTTGTCATGAAGATGAAATAAGTTAATACATTTATTACATTTAACAGGCCAGACATAATTCAGGCATTGGTGTTCAGAACATACCCAGTAATTTTAAAAAAGTTATTGAGATTTTGAATAAAGCTACTAAGTCCACTTAATAATATTTTCTTTTGAAACATTTTTTTGGAGTCACTAAATTCTTAGGAGTTTCTAAGAATAGCCACAGAAGTGCTAGGTTGGGTCATTATAGCAATAATTCCTCAAAAATGGTGTATATTTGTTTATTGAAAAACTGAGTTAAATTATTTCTACAACACAATTGGTGAGCAAATAAAATGGATTTTGTATTACTAATATTAATCTAGAAAATGTGGTATTACTGCCGGAAAAGAAATGGGACTCCTATGAAGAGAGGAATTAAGCTTGGCTTACTCAGGTGATCAGAGGAATATTGTGAGGCTAGAATTTCTAGGACGATGTATATCAAAGTGCCAGGAAATGTTGAAGGAATAACGTAGGAGGTGTTGGGTGCTTTTGGAAAACTGCAGCTGAGACGAAGCCGATGGCCTGGCAAAGCTGAGGAATTTAGACAGACATCTGAAGAGTTACACTGGCAGTTGGTCTTGCCTTTCCGTGTATATAGAGGACTCTGTCGGTGGGACTGTATGGCATTAGTAAAATCTTGAAAAGACACAGATCATTTAAAAGATCACCATGGCATTACAAAAATAGTAATAAATAATATTTATTTAAAGCCTCTTATGTCAAAAACTCCTCTGAAAATAATTTGGGCACTGTAATACAACTTAATGTATACCTTCCGGCTCAGAGAGACCTTTTCATTTTGGTTGCCTGTTTTATTTCTTAACATGGTATGTTTTAGGGAGCATTCTGATAAAACTCTGTGCCATATTTGAGCATTATCATTGATGTCTAGAGTGATCACTTATCAAAAAAATGTATAATGAATAAATTACGGGGACCATCTCTAGTAACTGCCAGTTCTCTGCAGATGAGATATTTCACATGACAGTGCTCTGTAGGCGGCAATGACCTTTAAATTGTTTTGAAAATATTTCACTAGAAAATGTTCTCATCTTTTTCTGCACCCGCTTGGCTCTCCTTCCACAGGCTATTCCTGTTATTCACAGACTGCAGCTGATCGATGATGCCTTTTCCTTATCTAAGTGAGTATGTTCTCTTTGCTGGTGATTTTCGCAACCTTAGAACTTTATAAAAATAGTATTTTCACTACTATGAATTTGGTTCTTTCATATACACAGGCCTAATCTTAGCTGATTAAGATTAGGATCAAATTCTATGGTCATAGTGGAGTTTTATAATGCATGATTTGCTGGCAATAGACTATCATTAATATTTTGGAGTGATTTTGAAGTGGTGATAGGTATAATGTTAATGATGATGTCATTACAGATATTGCTTTTATATGTGTTATATTTCTTCAATGTAAGCTATGTAAGTATTTAACCAGGCAAATTAATATATGTTTGGGATTTAAATTTTTAGGCAATTAAATGAAAGAGCGTATATAATTACTATGTGGTCTCTCTTTCTTTGGCTTGTCATAATTCTTGGATGCATGTCACATCCATACTGCTTTTTCCCACTGTGACCTGTAGCAGTTTCCTTGCTCAATACTTTGCTGAAACTCCTAAGGTCAGCATGGCAGTGGGACTGTGGGCCACTTTGTCCTCCTGAAAACATCCTTTTTTGGCTTCTTGAGACTCCAGTATACAAACCCTGTTCTCTCTATGTGTCTGATTTCATTTCTTCCTACTGCTTTGAGCACTCTTAAGACCAACCATGACTGTTATTTTCTTCAAATCACTCATTATTCTTATTATTTTGGTGACCATTTTATTATGTGTATGTACAGTGCCCAGCAGATACAAGATTCTCAGTAAATATTCTAAATCAGTATCTCTAAGTCTTTTCTCCCATTTTATGTTTATCTTGTAGTCATTTAAATTCAGTACCTAAACCCTGAACTTTATTTCTGTCTCTAAATCGCTCTTCTTGTGAGCACTTTCTCTCTGTGTGTCAGGAGTACCACTAATCTTCCCATCACCCAAACATGAATCCTTAGAAATGTCATTATCTCTTTTCCTCTCTCTGTCTCTAATGCTCGTGCTTTTTGATTCTGACCTTACTACTTTCTCTGCTTTCATGCTAAGTCATCATCTTTTTCCTGGCCTATTGCATTAGATGATTCCTGCTTGTTTGTTTGTTTTTATTCCGTCTGTCTTCTTTAGCACCTAAGAAAAAATTTCAGGCCTCAGCGGCATCATGTTAGCCTGGTTGCGTGACCACCTACAGTGCCTTCCCACCAGACCTGGACTGTTCGTTCTGGTATTCAAGGAGCTCAGTGTGTTTGAACCCCTTTACCTGTTGGCCTCTGCTTCTCACTCCACACAGATGGGATCTCCTGCCTCTGTTAGCTCAGTGTGCCCATCACACGAATTCCCACTTCCCCTTTTGTCCTGGGCGGCCCTCCTCTTTCTACCCATTTTAATCTTACCCACCTTTCAGGGTTCTTCTCAAGTTCCTCCTCCACGAGGCCTTTCCTGACTTTTCCATGTGTACATTTTCCTTCTTTGCTACTTTTTTAGTATTCATCGCCTTTTCTGGGACTTTTCATGATCAGCTTCTTATGCATAAGTCTCAGCTCCTCACTAAGGTTCTTAAGGGTGGGCAAGTGTAGTGTCACATATACCAGTGTGTGTGCCCACGGCAGCTGGCAAATAATTAGAGACTGACTTTTAATTAATTCTTGTTGAATGGAAGTTAAAATCTCACAAGAACACATATCAAATACACAATATTCTATCACTCAACAATCAGCATTTGGCCTAGATCTCTTATGGCTTTCAACTGGACACTTGAATATACCAAATTGAAATGGAAAGTCTGGCAACATTTCTTGGTTCCATCTTATCAATAAGGTGAGACCTTCACCTTCTCACTTCTTGATTTATTCGCTTACCATATTGAAGCCAGGCAGTGAAGCATAGAACAAATATGGAAAGAGTACAAATCATTTAGTAGGTGAAGGCGTTTTGAGCATATTTTCTTTTAAACCAAACAGAAACAATTACATTGAGATTGAAACAGCTCTTGATTTAACCAAATACCTTGCTGAAGAAGATGAAATCATAGTATGGCATGAAGTCTTGGCAAACTTGGTAACCAGGGATCTTGTTTCTGATGTGAACAGCTATGATATGTATCCATTATTAAAGGTAATTTCATGCTTTGTTATGTAATTTTAAAATAAATTGTCTCTTCTTTTTTCCATATTCTAGCTGGTATCTGTGAGACAGATCTTTCCCAAAGTAGTAGCCTATTTGTTCTGTATACCTAGTCAGTTTCCTAGCAATAGTTACTTGTACTTACAAGAAAATACCTTAGCCGTTGACCTGGTCTAGGCATAAGTATGAGAGATGTTTAGAAGAGCACTGCATTCTTGGTAAAGGAACATTGTATCCTAAGAATCCAGAAATGGTGGATATAATATCTTTTTCCTTATAGAAAAGGAGAGTATCTAGTAGAAACTATTTCCCTAAGGGACTGCAGGACAAACAGAATGTCTTTTAACAAGGCTCTGTTCACAATTCCAACACTCTGATCTGCAGGGCCAGCATGTAAAACCAGGGAGGTACGTTACAGAAAAAGTAGAAGTTTTGAAGCTGCTTTTGATGTTAGGGAGAGAGGGAGGGAAATCAGAAAGAATGAATGAAGAAATGATATGCTACCAGAAATGAGAGAATACAAAAGGGAAGAAGTTCCACTGTTAGCTCTTAAACAGTGATGATAAGAAAGATGGCACGAGTATGATCAAAATAAAATTTAGGGAGAAGCTCTTTTGATAGCTAGCGGCCCCGAGCAAGCCAGCAAGTGTGTTAGGTGATGATTGCAAGTGATTTGGGAGGATTTCAGAGGGTGATATCACAAATACTTCAGGTTCCAGATGTTACTTTTTCTAGTATCCAGGCTACCACTGAGAACTTAATTGGATATAGGAATGATGATCAACAGAAGAAGATTTTTAAAAAGAAATAAAATCTAATACTTGTTTTTAAAGAATTTCAATAAATAGCATCTAGTTTGTTCTTGGGGTATATTAATAAATGTCTAACTTTTATAATTTTTTATTTACTGGCTGATAGCTCAGTTGGAGAAGTTTTACTTCAGATTCAGGGCTTCAATTTGTCCAGAGCAGTGATGGTGAACCTTTAGAGACAAGGGCCCACACTGCAACCCAGAACTCACTTATGTATCACAAAGTGCCAACGCTGCAATTAAACCTGAATACTGAGGTTTTAGTTTAGGAAAAAACAACTCATACATTAATACCTTTCGTCTTAAAAGAAAAACAAATAATATGTGTGCCATAGGTTCACCACCACTGGTCTAGAACATAACACAGTTATTATTATTATTATTACTATTATTATTATTTGGTGCTGGGGATTGAACTCGGGGCCTTGTGCTTGCAAGGCAAGCACTCTAACCACTGAGGTAAATCTCCAGCCCCAGTTATTATTTTCAGAAGTGTATATACTTATGAAAATTTTAAGGTAAAAAGTTGTTTTATACTTTTGCATTTTTCCTTTATATTGGAAATGTTTGGGCTGATATTTAATGATAGCAATAATTAATATTTATCAAGTTTTTATTATGTGTCAGGCAGTGCGCTTATAGATATCATATTATTTAATTTTCACATTAACACCATAACATTGGTATTGTTATACATCACATTCTATATATTAGGGAACTGAATATAGAGAAGTTTTAAAAATGCACCAGTTACACATTTAATAACAAAGATAATTTCTGAAAAGATACATTAGTGAAAATTCAGTATTGTGAGCCAGAACTAACAGTGTATTTTTCTTTGTGGCTTATAGAAGTATCTATTAAAGAGACTAAAGTCAGTATGGAATATTTATTCAACTATAATTCGTGAAAATGTGGCAGCATTGCAAGATGACTATCTAGCTCTGTAAGTATTTTTAAGCAGTGATAACTGAATAAAATGATTCAAATTAATAGATGGGCTTCAAGATTCATAAAATGTAATACCTATTATTTACTAAGACAGTTTGTAAGCTATTTGAGAACAATAGCTCTGAGACTGGTGAGCTACATGTATCCTCATAGGAAATAATACCTTGGGATCCTAATTTACCCACAAGGCACATGTATGTACACACAGTTTATAGTGCTAAATTCTTAGAATTTAGGGTACTAGTTGAAATTATAAATGAGTCTTTCCAATGGTGATAGGTTGTGCTAAGCAAACTACCCTACAGCAGTAAGATGAAAAATATGGGAATGCCACAGGGAACAAAATCCCCTCTGTATATTATTGTAAACAGGAATTCTACTCTGATGCAAATATGATGAGGTAGCCAAGTGTGGAAGTGCACAATTTCAGCATTTTTGGAGGTGAAGGTAGAAGGATAGCAAGTTCAAGTCCAGCCTGGGCAGCTTAGTCACTTAAGGAGACCCTGTCTCAAGGGAAAAAGGGAAGAAGGAGCTAGGAATATAGCCCAGTGTGAAGCCCTGGGTCAAACCCTTGGGACAGGCTGGGGGGCTGAGATAGTTGTCAGTGATACATATCTGTGACTTTCATATGAACAAATGATCTTCTTGTGGGGAGTAAACACACTGCCATGATGGTCTGGAAAGAAGTGAAAGGCAGCATGGGACCACAGTACTTCTGTCCTCCCTGTGACCTGAGGTTTGTATGTGGAGGCTGGACTCCTAGGTTTAGGAAGGATATTTGTGGCCCCAAACAGTACAGCCATTATAGCAACAACTTCTAGTCTACACTAAGCACAAATAATTAGACCAAACAAGAAATACAAAATAAATAAAATGTGATTGATCTCTCACAATAGTACCCTTCTGAGAAGACAGAAATTTTAGTGCTAGAAATTTTAGGATATGCAATAGAATGGAACAGACCAGTAGGTGGAAGATAATGAGGACTGTCTGTGATAGAGAGTGAATATAGGCAAATTGTGTAAAAGAAAGGGAAGGAAAAATTGTGCTCAATCAGCACATATCCTAACCAGACATACTCACAGCTCTGCTACATTGAACTGAAGTGGGCTATTTTCTGTGGCAACCTGGGGCCAGTTCTTCTGGAATCAGACTGCATTTCCATAGAACTCTGTCTCGTGGCCAGTTTGGAGCTGGGGTAGAGGGAGAGGAAGTGGGTATATAAGTGCATGCCCAGAACTGTCTCTCAGAGGACTTCTGCCCTTGAAAATACCACGCCTGTGTATCAGAAGGTCAGGTTCAGCTGGGTTGAAACTGGAGGGTGGAGCAACAGAGATTTGCCTTCTGCATATGACCTGTTTGGCTTCCTCTACCTAGGCCCCAAATTTAGAGAGGAGTAGTGCAATACAATAAGAGGCACTGCTTACCTGGATTTATTGCTGGGTTTGTTGTCATTGTTGTTGTTGTTGTTGTTGTT
>PVJO010018598.1:0-36290 GCA_004026905.1 Hystrix cristata
TGTGGTATGACGATTTTAATTCTTCTGGGAAGATCCCCAGTAGGGGAATAGCTGGGTCAAACGGAACCTCCAGTTGTAGTTTTTTGAGGAATCTCCATATTGATTTCCACAGTGGCTGGACCAGTCTACAATCCCACCAACAGTGGAGGAGTGTTCCTTTTTCCCCACAGCCCCGCCAGCATTTGTTATTGGTTGATTTCCCATATACGCGGTTCTTTCTGGAGTGAGGTGGAATCTTAACGTTGTTTTGATTTGCATCTCTCGAATTCTATAGTTTTCATTATAGAAGTCTTGGACACAAGACTTCTATAATGAAAACTATAGAATTCTGAAGGAAAAGATTGAAGTGGATGTTAGAAAATTGAAATTCCTGGATAGGTAGAATTAATATGATTAAAGTGGAGACATTACCAAAACCCATATATATATTTAATGTAATACCTGTTAATACGTGTTGCAGTACCAACAATATTCTTCTCAGAACTAGGAAAATCAATTCTAAAAGTTATATAGAACCAGAAGTAGCCAATGTTGAGCAAAGCAGAAGATATCACTATTCAGAATTTCAAGTTACACTATTAATGTATGGTAACAAGAAAAGCATGCTGCTGGTACCAAAACAAACATGTAGACTAAGGCAATAGAGGTGAATACACAGAAATAATCCCACGCACATTTGGCCAGCTGATTTTTGGTAAAGGTGCCAAAACCACATATGGGAGAAAAGGTCTCTTTAAAAAAATGGTGCTGAGAAAATTGGCTATCCACATGCATGTATTCCATATCTCTTACCCTGTAGTAAATTAAATCTAAATAGACCAAAGTCCTATATGTAAAAACAGAAACTTTGAAACTGTTGGAAGGTAAAATAGCAGAAACACTTGAAGTCAAAAGCATAGTCGATGATATCCTGAGTAGATTCCAATAGCACAAGAAATAATATGAAGAATCAGCAAATGAAATTAATCAAAATAAAAAAAATCTCCTGCACAGCAAAACAAAAACAAAACAATGAACAGAGTGAAAAAAACAGCTTACAGAATGGGGAAAAACAATTGCCAGCTACTCTTCTGGTAGAGGTCTAATATAGAGAATCTATAAAGAGCTCAAAAACATTACCTCCCAAAACAAATAACCCAATGAAAAATGGGTAAATGAACTGAATAGACACTTCTCAAGGGAAGAAGTACAATTGGCCACTAAGTACATAAAAACTTGACCAGCATCTTTAGCCATTAGGGAATTATGAATCAAAACAACTCTGGGATTCTATCTCATCCTAGTCAGAGTAGCTATCATCAAGTACACAAAAACAACAAATGCCAACTAGGATGTAGGGAAAAATAAACTCTTTTACATTGTTAATGGGAATGCAAACTAGTAAAACCATTACTATGGAAATCAGCGTAGAGAGCCATCAAAAAACTAGAAATAGAAATTCTATTTGACTCAGCTATACTCTCTTGATTATATTCCCAAAAGAGTTAAAAGACATCATACTATAGTGATCTATGCATACCCATATTTATAGCAGTGTCATTCACAATAGCGGAAAAAGCCTAAATGACTATCAACGGATCAGTGGATTAAAAAATGCAATATATGTACACAAGAGAATAGTGTTCAGCCATAAAGAATAATGAAATCATGTTATTTGCTAGAAAAATGGATGAATCTTTGAGACTACAATGTTAAGCAAAATGTGACATAGAAAGTTAAACATCACATGGCTTCTTTTATATGAGAAACTCAAAGTATAAATTAAAATTAATTAGAGTAAAATTAGTGAGATACAGTAGGAAATGGGGAGATAAACTTTTTGGAAAAGGGAATGAGGGAAAGGGGGAAGATAGGAGGATAGTGAGGAACTGGGGATAGAAGGATTGAAAATGATCAAGAAATCATTATATATATATAGGGAGATACATATATATACATAGTTCACAGTTTATAGAGGTTTCAGTCCATAATCAGCTGACTCCAAGGCAGAGTGGCATGGCAGAGGTGCATGGGAGTGGAGAAACAGTTCATGGCAGGCAGAAGGCAGACAGGCAAGCAAAGGGCCTTAGCAGCTTCTTTCTATCCCTTTTATATTCTATCTATATTACTGGGATTAAGGCAGGTGCCAAACCAATCAGTGAACTGATTTAGTGATAACCTACCCTTAATCCTAGCATTGCACCATGAATCAATCACACATTCTAGATCCAGCCGCATCTGAAAAAAGCCTTACATATAACCACATGATGCTTTGGGGGGACATCTAAACATAAGCCCTAATAGTAATAAAAAAATGAATAAAAATCAAATAAAAGAATGCATAATATAGCTAAATTAGTTTGCTATGGCTGCTGTAACAAACTACCTTGAATTCGGTGGCTTAAAAAACAGACATGTAGAATTCTGGAATTTCAAAGTTCAACAGCAAAGCACTGGGAGGATGGGATCCTTCCTGAGGCTGTCACGGAAGAATGTGTGCCAGGCCTCTCTCCTTGATTTGGAGATGGCTATCTTCAGGCTAACATGATTTTCTTCCTATATGGGCCTCCATTTCCAATTTTTTCTTTTCTAAAACAGTACTGGTCTTACTCAATTAGTGTCCATCTTAATGATCTCATTTTAACTTAACTATCTCTGGAAAGATCCCATCCAGATGAACTTTGACTTTATCATAAGAGTTTAGATAAGGCACATTTTAAAACAAAATAATGGAGTTTTACTCTCATTTTAATAGTTTCAAGATCTGAAAACATGAGGATTTATTTAGGTAGATGGTTACTATTCTATCTTTAAAATGTGATATAACAGTAAATAAAGTTTATATTGTTCTACTAATTCCATTTTATTTTACTCCATAGGCACTCTTTCTTACATCTCAATTAGAATATTATACAATGAATTTCCTTTTCTTTTTTTTATTTTTTTTTGGTGCTGGGGATTGAATTCAGGGTCTCATGCTTGCTAGGCAAGCACTCTTAACCACTTAGCTAAATCTCCAACCCATGAATTTCATTTCTACTTTGTAATTTTTTTACTGTTTATCTACTTTGTAATTTATCTACTTTGTAATTTTTTTACTGTTAGGTAATATAACCAAAACACCAGGAAATGCATAATCTATAAAATAACATCAATGACAACAAACAAATGTTTTAATATATCCTGGAATTTTAGAAATTCTTTCAAACCAAAGGTCTTTTTATATAACCAGGAAACCTGTTTTTTTCCACAAATCTTTCAAGAGAAAGCTACAAATTCAAATTTGTAGCCAAAAATCATCTATCCATTTGCCTTAAAAGTCAACATATAATAACACAAATGCATGATTAATAAGTTATTCAATGGCATTCATTATAGCATCGTAAAGCAAACTTTATTTAGGATCACTGCAGTAAAATCAGAGACTGCTGCAACAGGGTCTTAAAGTGGGGCAGAGAGACCTTACAACATGAGCAAGTGGGAATTTATACTCAAGAAGTAGAGTGGGAGCCAGTCGCTGGGAAATTACTAAGCAGAAACATGAGTGCTAAGGAAAATTCTAACACCAACCTAACTAGTGTGGCTGAAGATAAACCAGGGTGGTCTGATATCATCTACTCACCTGAAGCACAATGGAGGACTGGGAGCTTGATCAGACAGGGAGGGTTATAGCAAGAATAGGGGTTCTGGCTAAACAGACTTAAAAGTGTTCTCTGCTAAAACTAGGTTTTACAAGAAAAATGCATAGATGGGCCTAGAAGAAGGTTGACTAAAGTGTGACCAAACAAAGAATCTTTATCACTGGTCTCAACACTTTCATAAAATTGATAAACAGAACAGAATGGTATGAGTTTGCTTACAAGCTATAACAATCATTATAAATATTCTGAGAATGACATTTGCTATTTTTGGAAACTTTCCTTTTATTTAAATTTGGAGTTTTACCTAATTTTTAAGTCCTGTATTTAAGTCAGTACTTGAAAACAGTGCAGGATACTTTTCACTGTTTCAGGGTCTGTGAGTAGGCAAATGCTCAATTCCTGGCTCCTTCGCCTACTAGGAACTAGGTCACTTAACTTTTCTGGTGCCAGTTGTACCTTGGGTCGATTTGAATAGTGCTATGTGCAAACTATTTGGAATGGCTGGTTCATAATAAAAGTCAAGTGGGCATTGATTTATCCTCGAATTAAAGTTCAATTTTCTTACATATTTAGTTTGTTATTTTGTTTATTTTTTCAATTGTACAGAAAACATTCAAAATTCCATTGTGATAGTATGAAGCTAAAAGCCTTTCACATGAATTTAACTTTGGAGATAGCCTTGAGGATATATTTCTGGCAATAACAAAAAACAGCATAAAATGATAAGAATTATTTGCCCTTAGAGAGAAGGTTCCTTATATAAGATTTAATTTTTGAAAGAAAGCAGCTATAAACCAGAAAAGAAACCCTTTTATTACAGCTTAAGTGTCAACAATATATAGCATGAAACAAGGTCAAGTTTTCTCTTAAAGAAAAAACATAGGCTATAAATTCTGTAGTTTATTGAAAAGATAAGAACCTTGCCAAAAAGAGGCTTTATACCTTTCATATAAGTATCACTTGTTTTATTTTAAACTTATTCTGTTGTAGCTGCTATGAATGTCAAAGACATGATTCGAATGTAAAGACCCTTAAAGCTTTAAAAACACAAGATCAAGGCTGGATAGAATCAGAAAACTTGATCAAACTTTTGATGCTCAGTGATGTTTATGGTAGAAATGGTATTTGGATATAAAATAGCAGGCATTTTTTTTTGGAATACAGAGTAAAAATAAAGTTAGTCAATGAATTAAAATTAAAGATAGCAATAAATAAATCTAAGAGGGGGTAAGCAATGTCTCTACCTCGAATTGCAAAATAAGTCAAATAAAAATTCACAACAAAATCATCTCAATTCCCATAGACAAAGCATGAGAAAACAACAATATTTGGGATTTCTTATCTTGATTGTATTTCTTTCTCATTTCCTAAGTCATGACACTAACATATTCTTTAAATACTACATAAAATGCAATCTCATTATTGCTAGCACAGCTACTCTTTTCATTTCCATGACATTTGTTAATGAAAGCCCACAGATACTTGGGTTCCTCCTATGTCATAAATATAAAGGATGTGGGGAGACATGAAGGAGGGAGAGCCAGGGAAGGGAAAGTAAAAGGGATCAAGACATGACATGTACATGTAACAACACTCCATGATGTATATATTTAGTATGTATTGCAAACATATACTAATATAATTGTTTAAATAAAAAATAAAACATAGACATAGGCTTTTTACAGATAGACTTGCTGAATAAATTATCTTTTTTTTTTAATTAAGAAAGGAGATTTCAGCCCTTTTTAATCTATATTTGGGCCAATAAACACCTTGATTATATGCCATACACTTTACCAAAATAATCTCATGGCCAAGATGATTGGTAACATAGCTATATAAGAGTTATCAGGAAGGAGCTTAGCTAATGTTTTTGAATCTATAAATTACTGAGTGGATATTGTAGACACATTGCAATACCTGTCATCCTATTGATTACCTTGTTAATTTATATGAATTTGTTTTCCTAGATGATTTGCATTGATTAATAATCTGTCACAAACAGTGTCATGATTTATTTCAATTTATTTCATCATTTATATGTTGTTAATCTACCACTGCAATATGAAAAGTACATGGTTCTCTTATATGTGAAAACTGGCTTTGATTGCTGACATATTTTGTTCTCATTTTATTATTTCTTTCCAGCGACTGTTTTAGGAAGCTTTCTGTTAATATAACAAAATATCTGATGTAATTAATATACAAAGACAAAGTTTATTTTGACTTATGGTTTTGGAGATTCCAATTCCTGATTGATTGGCCCTGCTGCTTTGGGTCTGTGGGGAGGTAGCACATGGTGCTAGGAGTACATGGTGGAGCAAGACTGCTTACCTCATGGTGGGGTAGAGAACAAAAGAGAAAGAAGAAAAAAGCCAGAATTCCAGCCTTGAAAGACACTCACCTAATGAGATAAGATCCTCCCATAAGGCCTCATCTCAGGGACCCACCACCTTCTAATATGCCAACCTAGGACAAAAACACATAGAACTTAGGGGAACATTTAAGATTCAAACTATAGCAGTGATGATTTGATTGAAAGTCACCCATAAAGAAGAATAGCTTCCTGTCATTTGCAGCAAAATGTATGCATTTGGAGGACATAAAAAGACAAGTTCTCTTTTTGTTTAGCAGAAGCTAAACAAAAGTTCAACTGAATATAGAATAGTGTTTAGTGAGATTGGGAAGAGTGTTGTGTGTGTGTGTGTATGTGTGTGTGTGTGTGTGTAAGAATAGTGGATTGTATGCATTTATGGAAATATTGAATTCCATTAATATTAACATTTAATATCTACTAATCAAAGATTACAAGTCAAAAGAAAATGACCAACTAATAGCTCGTTTACATAATATGGAATTTTGTAAGCACTCAAATGTGTCTTAATAATCTATGAAAAGAGTACGGATTTGCCAAGGAAAGTTATCCTGTTCTCCTGAACACCCAGTGTCTAGTAGTGTTCTGAAGAGACAGGATACCCAGTGTGTTTCATCCCTGGCACCGTTTAGCTATCCATCCTTCTACTCTCACAATGAATGACTCAGTCTTTTTTTGTTTTGGTCAGTATGGACATATCAGCTTACGCCTTAGAATGCAAACAGTGAAGGGCGGATCCTTTATTAAAACAAAGATGATACTGCCAAGAAACAAAGAGCAAATTCTATACAGAAAGAAGACAATTGGCTTTGGAAGCCACAATTCTTTCTGGCTGATAACATTTTGAAAGAAAAAGTGTCACTGATTTGATGAAAACAAACCAAATTCTGAGTCTTTATAAAGTTTCTAGGAACTGTCCATGTATTTATCACTTGACTTTTGATCCTAAGGATTCTTCTCTCCCTCTTTTGGTGAAAATCCTTTCTATGGAGAAATTCAATTCGATACCCTTGTGACAATCATCACTAATTTCTCCAGTGGGATATTGTCATCACAAAGGCCTCAGCAGCTCTGGTAGAGGTGTCAAGGGCTCATGATTCCCATAGATTTCTTTTTGTTCCATGAGAACTGGATCCTATAATAACTTGATTGTCACAACTAGTATTTTAAGTTAAGCTATTTTTACAGTATCTTGAAAGTAATTTTGCCTCTTTCTCTCTCATCTCTCTTAAGGACCAGGAGCAAAATCAAAAGAGATAGGATATCATCCCTTAATCCTGCAATAATATTTACTAATCCACTTGTACGTGCAGAATGAACCAATGTACTTTTTACTTGAATAATTGGACCCTTGCTCACTGATGTTATTTGTCTCATAGTTAGATTTCTTGTCTCTGAAAGTATGCATCCTCCTTGTAGAGCCATCAGTGACCTCATAGCAACTTCTGAATTGAAATTTTGCACAGATGTGGCAGCAAACTGCATTTATATTCCTTTGCACACTTTTCTTTAGCCTCCTGGTGAAGCATTGTGTACAAATGGAGTTCTAAGTATATCCATAATTTTTTCATAGTTCCCCAAACTAGATATGCAAACTAAATCTACAAACCATTTGAGTTTACATATAGCTTATCTTTCAAAAAATGCTACTATAGAGCAGGAAAGACTCATGACAGCCTCATATTCTCTACAGTAGCTCTCGTGGGGGGTCTTTGTAAGTGATCCTGTACTGACCAGTGTTGGGACTCATAATATTTGGGAGAACCAGCAAATGGAATGAATAAATATATGCAAAAAAGAAGGACAAATACATCAGATTTTGTGCATTAATTGTGAAAAGTACCAAACATTTATGACGCATTTTAATTGGATGTGGAAAGTAGATTTATGAAAAAGTCTAAGCTCAGCAAGAATAGGAATTTTTGTCTGTTTGGCTCACTGATGTATTCTAGACATCTGGAAGAGTGCCTGGCACAAACCAGGCTTCCATAATATATATTTGTTAAAGTGAAGAAGTGGTGATTTACAGGAGTTAGTTCCCTAGAACCTTGAAAAAAAGAAACTGATAACTGTTCTTTCCAATGCCTCCTATTATTTATTATTTTCTTGTTACTTGAAATAAGGCCTACTTTCCTGAAGGAGGGAAGGAAAAGTGCTTCCTTTCTGAACAGATCATTTAGTCATCTAAATAAATCATTAGTCATCTAAATATATCTGTAAAATTATCAAAATAGTATCTAAGCACTGATCTTTTTTGATGTATTTCCTTGAAAGGAAACATATAAAAATAAAGGCCAAAACATTGTATCCATTTTACGAACTACTTTCAGCCTTGCCATATTGCGATGTAAAGTGGAAAACCATTGCCCACTCCAGATACGCTATTCATTTTCTCATTAGGCTTTTTCACCAGGAGACAGTCTCAGAAATTAGTACCACATTTCAAATTGTTACTAAAGAAATAGTTTATGACACGGAAGGCACCCCAAAATAGTTATGACTTCATGCTCTTACTGTTAGACTATTACCTAAATGCATTCATGTCACTATTTATACATCTTACAAATCGCCTGGTGTAGTAGTTACCTTTGTAGAGCCAGTGGTTTGCAAGAGAGAAGATTTAATACAGGACATTCACCCATAAGCCAAACGCAAGAAGAGTGCTGAATGTCTTTTTATGTACTGGAGACTCAAAAGATCTAATCAAGGGTTAGGAGCCCACGGCAATGTCATGCGTACATCTGTGTCTGCACTAAATGGCTAAAGAAAGCTTTACTGGAACCAGGATACAATGCTCGCAGCAGAGATGAAGATCCGAGCTCCCCTGAAGCCACAGCAGCCATCCTCTACCACAGCAAGGTCCCGAGTTCCTTCTTTGAGGAGACGAGCCTAGTCCCCTGTGGGAGAACCAGCCGCAGCAGAGCTTCTCCTGGGAAACTGCTGGCAACTATCTCCTGCTCCTGTTCTCCTTTGTGTTGTGTCGGCAGCAATCCTCAGGTGTATCTTCTATGACCAGAACCACCACAACTCAGTCCAGCTGGGCGTTCCTGTTCAAGTTGACCACAATAATAAGATCACCACACCTGGTTATCCTATATACTATTCATGCATGATAATTGTCTGAAGTCATTTTGAAATAGTTTCCAAGTGATTTATCGGGCAAGTAAAATTTTGGCCTAATTATTTTACTATTACATGAAGCATTTTACTATTACTATTTACTTGAAGAAGAAAAGAAAATTAGTTTATTTCTGACAGACACAATTTCTTTTATTTACTTATAAACTCCTTCTATTCTTAGTCACATTGAAAATTATCAGATCAGAGTTTTATTTAACATAACTAATTAAATGTGTCAGTTTTCAATACCTAAATCAAAGTACCTCATGGAAATGTTTGCCTTAAACAATAAATAAAGAATAACAATAAGAAACTTAATATTTTTCACTAAGAAAAGCCAGGTTATTTTTGAAAAGGTAAAACTCAGTCTACACTGCACCTTTTCATTTACACCATGAGACGCTGTAAAATAATGCAAAATTTACAATAACATTAAGTCTACAATCCTATTTTATGCAATGAAAACAGAATTTTGAGCACAGACTCATGTATCTAGTCAAGTAAGAGAATCTAATAAACATTCTCACGTGCCTTTGTTTCTCAATCCATATCTCTTTCATTTTGGCTACTTCTGTATGGCTTACATTTTGTGTATCTACATAACTTTCACTTGCCACATCATGGTTTTCATAACAATGATTCTAGCCTCACTCTTTCATTAATTATAGCTCCCACAATCAATATTAGTTCATCTCAGCAAATTGGTTCAAATTTCTATAATGAGAAAAAGTATTTAATTCAGAGCAGATAAAATGCAATTTTTGTTTCCATCAACTGTGGGTTAAGATACATGGACACTTGGCTCTACTATGCCTATCTGAACTATGAGAAATAGGAGATCAGGAAGCGCATATTAAAATTTAAAAAGTAAACAGGCAAAGGTAAATATACCTAGTAGATCCAATCACTGACAACTAAGTTGATGTGGCAGCTTGATTCTAGAAACACAGACTTTGGAATTAAAGAAGTCTGAATTTGTTTGATCACTCATCCTTAATGTTCCTAATTCCTCATATTAAATGATAAAAAGCATCTAACTCCGGGCATTGCTGTAAAGAATTATATGAAAAAAATATGATATGCATAGACCCATGACTAAAATACAATAATTAATTAATGGTAACTTTTTTTTCCATGTATCAACTACTTGATTTAAGGATGGAGAAAAATCATTCTCAAATAAATAAATTATTAAGTGATTAAGAACAGCAGCTTGTGGGTGGGTGGAAGGCCTTGAATAGAAAATATATTGAAGACAAAGTTCACCCTAAGTGATTTTTTTTGTTACCAATAAAAGAGTTCCAATTCACACAGGAATTTTCATCGCAGGCCAAGGGTTTCGACAGCTTATGAGGTATGCAGAGACATACATACATACAGGTAGACACACGTACATACACATGCACACACACACACACACATACAACATAGCGTTTAAAACCTTCTCCAAGGTTTGGGGATTTAGCTCAAGTGGTAGAGCACTTGCCTAGCAAGTGCCAAGGCCCTGAGTTTGATCTCCAGCACCAAAAAAACAAACAAAACAAAACAAAACAGCAAAATATAAAAAACAACAACAAAAAAACCCCCTCCATTCTCCCCACTTTAGTCAACTCACTTCTTCACAGAGAAACCATGTTTCTTCTACTGTTTGATTCCATACCATATGAAGCTACTCCCACTTCCTTTGCAGATTTTCTTGTTCTTCTACTAGTGAAAATGGCTCATTTTCTTTAATTATCTAAATCAAATATAAACTGCTTAATAAAATTTTCTCCTGAACACTGAAGACTGCACTCACCTTCATTTCCCTGAATTTCTATTGTACTCAATTACTATATGAGTTAGTACTTTGCTGTCTTCTTTCTCTAGTTATTTTTCATGCATCATTTTTGTCTTTCTTACTATAATTAGCATATTACAAAGCACTAATTAGCATATTACAAAGCACTTAGTTTAACATATTCAGATATTCAATAAATTCTTAGTAAATTATTTATTCCACACTGTGTTTTAAACAAATCTTTAGATAAATAACATGGAATATATTACTGCTCATAATAATGTATTATACATCATTAATGTATACGCAATACAAAGAAAAGATCAGGGCATCATTCTTGCAATAGCTTTATGACCTAGAAATAAATATGTTAAGATCTCCAGTGTGCTATAACTACAGAAAACAGATTCAAATGAAAATATCCTCAATACTTAACAGCCTGAAATAGTTCATGGCTTTTTACATGTTATATCAAGTTAAACACTTTGCTTACTTCATTTTACCAAGGACAGACAAATTATTCAGAGATAATGATTCACAGAATTCACTAAATTAAAAACTATTTTTCTTGTGGACTATAAATAGGAGTAATATGTTAATAAAAGAAATGAATCTATTGAAGTTGGAACCACAGAAAGTAATTCTTGAATAACATCTCGTTGCCCTATAAGATAGAATAATAATTGCAAGAATTTGAGCATACCGCATGCACAATAGCATAGTATTACCTCAAATGAATTACACTATTTTCCCTTAAGAATTTGTAATAATGTCCGATAATAAATAATAACCTGTAGGGCAAGTATAAATGGAGGTGGAATGTAGCACAGTATTTTACGACTGAACTCCACAGGCTAAATTGATCTATGCTGATTGCTTTTGCCTGTACAATTTGTTTCTGCAGATAATAGCCTAAACTCCAACCTTACTCCCCCAACATGCCAACCTCAATTGACTTCTTTGTTTACACTGCCTATTATTAGACACTAAAAATGGAAACTCTATTCTACCACCACTTCAACCTGTAGTACAGGCACCTTCTAAAAATAAAGCAACCTATTGAGAAAAACATATTAATATTCCATGTAATTAAGGCATTGTGATAACACATAGCACTTAAATCTTTTCATATCTATTTTTATAGTTATAGGTGGTATAGCCAACAAAACTGAATATTAATACCCCCCAACAAACATATGGAAAAGTTAGACTTTTGTTTTTCAAATTATGAACTTGTATACACTTTACAAATTTACATCACCGATATGCAAATTACTGGTGATTAATAAGTGATGAATCATTTCTACAATTTCATAGCAATGCTATTTTAAAGATCTTTTATGGTTTATTTCAATTCTTGGAAGAACCTTAAAGTTCAACATTTCTGCTAAACTATACCAAACCAAAGCCCTCAGTAATTACTGCCCCTGACCAATAGAGAAAACTTTAATTTAAAAATAGCCACTATTCATATATAAGCATACAATCTTAAAACATGCTTAGTTGTTGTTCTTCCTCTGTATACACAACATTACTTTGAAACTTTTTTTCAAAGTATGTGTACACAATTGACAGTTTGTAACTGCCTACTTCCTCACTTCATAACTGGATGATAAAAGTGATTCTTCTCAGAATTGAACCTAGAATCTGGGCATGGTGGAACATGCCTGTACTCCCAGGAGCAACACAGATTTGAAGCCAGCTAGGGCTACATGGTCAGACCCCCATCTCAAAAAAAAAAAAAAAAGAATTGAACCTGGGACTCATCAGTCATCAGGAAAAAACATCTAAGAGGAGAGAAAACTCCAAACTGAAGTCCCAAGCTATTAATGTCTTCACAAAGTTATCTTACCATTTAACTTCCTTTTTTCTTCTTTGCATGCCCTACTCTTCACCAAATCCCTTCATCCAAACACCATCTTATTTATTATAACCACAATAGGGCTTAATATGTAAATTTTTATTTAAGAATAAGCCATACATTTTTTTTTTTCCTGTGGTGCTGGGGATCGAACTCAGGGCCTTGTGCTTGCAAGGCAAGCACTCTAATCACTGAGCTAAATCCCCAGCCCAAGCCATACATTTTGAAAGCCGAAGGAATGATTTGCACTTCAACAATGGGGATCCTTCTTATTAATTGTGTGTGGACAACATTCTGAGGTCCTGGCATTTTAACAGATTGAACATTTATTTCTCACCCACAATGCACTCCAGTGTGGGTGCTCCTGGCTGCAGGTGGGCATGGTGCACTAGTCTATCTCCACACTTGGCCAGGGATTTAGGCTGGTGTGTTAGCACATGACAGTTCCTGGAGTAGCAGTCTACGACTTTTGTGCCATTAGTAAAGGAGTCAGATCTCCTTCATGTCTCTCATGAAGCTCTCCAGAATCAGGCTTTAAATTGTTTTTCTTGGATTTAGTCCTATAACACTCATATTCTTTGCAGTAACCAGACTGACCTATTTCCCCTTTGTGAATGAACCACCCTCTGGTTTCTTTCTTTGTGCAATTATAGGCTTTCCGATGTCCACTGTTCTTGGGGATCTTCTTATTGTCATTTTTAGGGGGATAATGTCAATAAATCTTAGATTTTATCCTAGATACTGCTTACTAGAATTCTAGTAGTGACTCATCTACTCCCCAAGACTTTGTGTCCCCCATAGCACATTATATTTAGCAACATCAGTGCATTTATATTATGGTGACATATGTAATAGCTTAAAATGTTTAAGGCAGAAAGCATGTTTTAAACACCATCTTGTTCTGTGAACATAGGGACACAGTACATGACTAGCCAACAACGGAAATATTAAATAAATGAACAGGAAAAATTATTTTAGGCGATAACCTAACAACCTAAATTCCATATTGATTATTGTCAATGGTAAGAACAGAAAACAGAAGAAATAAAACAAAGTACATGTTACTTTCTAAACTTAATTCTAAATGAAAATACAGTTGAAGTAGATCATTAATAAAAAAATACAAAGGAAATAAAAAATGGAATGAATTACATAAAAATGTAAAACTAAAATTCATTTTAAAGGTATAATAAAACAGAGTAGAAGACAAATTGGGGAATATTTTTACAACAAATTTGATGGACAAACCACAATTTTATGTATACAAAGTTGCAAAGCATTAAAAACATTTAAACACATTAGAAATAAATGGACTTTTCTTCAAAAACAAAAATGATTGCAAAATGATAAAAAATAACATTTCTGAAAAGAAGCATCTTCCTTGGTAGTAAAAATAAAAATTAATATAAACACATAAGCTTTGCCCACTAAATCAGTGGAAAAATAATAAGTAGTGACGGCACACACATTGTGATGGATTCTAAATTAGCAAACCTTTGCAGAAATCATTGTATCTGAGAGATATAAAAGAGATATATAAATATGTACATCTTTTACTCTGGATTTCCAAATATAGAAAATTTTCTGAGCAAATGATTAAGGCTGCTTTAGAAAATAAGTACATATGGAAATTTCTTTTTAAAATTTTTACAATAGTATACATTTGTGATACATAATTACATTCATCCTGGGAACTGGTATGGATACACACCACATCCTGATCATTTTTACTCCTCCTTCCTCCCTTCCCTCCTCTCACTCCTTCTGATCCTCTTCCCAACTCCACAGATTCTACCTGTTTCCTAACTTCTACCTTGTCTTATGCCCTTAAAGTTACTTGGATTTTGAAGTCTTTATATCTGAGAAACCAAGTGATGTTTAATTTTCTGTGTTTGATTTATTTTACTTAGCATTATGGTGTCAAGATCCAACCATTTTCCTACAAAGGACTCAAATTCATCCTTCTTTATGACTGAGTAGAACTCCATTGTGTAAACACTGTATTGTCTTTCTCCATTCATCTTTCAATAGGCATAATTCAACTACTGTAATTGTGCTGCTATAAACATGGATATGCTTGCATTGCTGTGATGTGATGACTTTTACCTCTTTATTCTCAGGAGAGATATAGCTGGGTCAAATGGTATTTCTATCGTTAGCCTTTTGAGGAATCTCCGTACAGATTCCCATAGCAGTTGTACCAGTTTACACTCTCAACAACACTGTAGAAAGCTTCCTTTTTCCTCACAACATGGACAACATCTGTTCTTTATGTAGTCCTTGATGATAGCCATTTCTACCTGAGTAGTAGTATTTACTACAATACAAATTAAAAACAGCTAAATTTCAAACATAAATATATGTATGATTAAATAAAATGTGGTATATAATAGGATAAAGTACTCAATAGTTAAGAAAACATGTAATGATCTACAGGGTTTGTTTTTTTTTTTTTCCATATTTAAGCAAGGAAATGTGGATTTTTTCTTTTCCTTTTCCAGTTTGGGTCTTTTGTAGCTGTGTAACTAACCTGAAAGTTCTGCTGGGTTCTGAAATTTGCCAGGTACCACAGGATTCCTGGACTATATTCAGAGGAAAGTCACTGGCACTGAGTTCAGACAGGCCTTTTCTTTTTCCCCTCCTCCTATGTTCACTCTTGGGCTTTGGCAGCATATCTAAGAATACTCATAAATTATATCTATACTTTGATATGTCACAATTCTTCCCAAAATAATAGAGAGCTATCTATCTGTTTAGCATGTTTACTAGAAAACATGAAATGTAGAAAAAAAAAAAAGGATATCCTAACATATTAGGACACAAATTTTAAAAGCATTGCCCATAACACAATTAAATAAATATTCACTATTTTTTGGTATTTGCATGGCATAATTAAAAATTAACTATTACTACCGTGGAAATTATTTTGATAATTGTATTATTTCCGGAGCAAATTTTCTGATAGCATCTATTAAGTAAATCACATTGTCCCATCGATATGAAAGACAAGTCTCACATATGTTAAATAACAATTTACAAAGCATAGTACTTGTATATATACATCTCAAATTTCAACTTTGTTTTATTTCATCTATTTCTTCATCATTTCCACATGGTGCTAATTAGTAATTCTTAACTATATGCTTTTCTTTTAATTATTTTAAATCTATATAATTACACAGTATGTGACAAATACTTGTTTTCATGTTGATAACAAAGTTAAGTGTTTTGTTCATAAGAGTATCAAAATAAGGCACCTTTTCCGAAAAAAGTATTTTAGGTACTCTGTGCCATCTCCTTTATAAGTACCACTGATGTTCTCTCTCTTTGGTTTAGGGACATATTCATTTATACTATTACTACAATTGATACAGCATCATTGGCATTATAGGAAATGTTTTCTTGCTGTTTACTGGCTACAGTTTTTATGCAACCATTCTTGGCAAATTGCACTCTTCTTTTAAACCTGTAGAGCTTGTTCAGTTCAACATGGGGCCTCCATGACAGCTGTTCTGAAACTCCAAGAAGGGATTCTCTCACTTAGATGCAGCTCCTTCCAGATAACTTCAGCTGCCTGAGGCTGCCAAAGCTATAACATGTAATTCTTACTTATTCAGATTGGCCTGATTAAGCCAAGCTTGAGGGCCTTGAGAGGTCATAGCTACACTGGCCAACTAAAGCACAATAATCCATTTACAGAGTCAGCTTCCCAAGACTACTAGGGCTAAAATTTTGTAAGACTCTTCAGGTTTTAAGGCAACACTCATACCTGTGCCACACTGGGCATCATTAACAAATAGAGTGCTCAGTAAAATGGCCTCAATGAGCCAATTGGTAATAACAACAATGGATTAGATGCAGCAGCATTTAGAATGCCACTCAATATTTTAGTTGCATTTATTACTTCATTTAATCTCTACCTTACTCCAAGATACCTGCCACCGAGATCCCCACACTGAGATAGGGTACCTTCAGCATACTGTCAATCAGTAGATCGCATTTTTCAACAGACATTAACTCCACTGGTGACTCTGATTCTTCAAGTTACTTGTTTCAGCGGGAATCTCACACCTTAGTTCTAGAAAGCTGTGTTCTGAAGCTTTCATAGGAATTAGCTCTAGAGCCCAAGCAGCTTTGGTACCAACAGAGGGAATTTTAACACTTTTTTTTTTTTCTGTTTTTGTTTTTGTTTTTTGAGACAGGTTCCTCCTATGTAGCTCAGACTGGCCTTGAATTCACAATGTATTCCAGGCTGGGCTCAAACTCGTGGCAATCTATCTGCCTCGGCCTCCCTAGTGTTGGGGTTACAGGCGTGCTCCACCAAGCCCAGCCAACACTCACCCTATGCACTATCACTAGATCCAGTCTCTTTTTATAGTTTTAATTTTCATATATCTACTTTAAAAAAAGTATTTTCTCATTAACCCCCAATCTGTTTGTCAGGGCACTATGGATCGAACAGTGTTCTACTAGAGAAACAGAATGAGTAGCAGACATATCTTAGAGATTTATTGCAAGAAATTATCTTATGTGACTATGTGAGGAGGCATATCTGAAATCTAAAAGCTGCCACCAGGAAGGACAAGCTGGAACTCTCATGCATGAGCTGAGGCTGCCATCCAAAGACAGAACTTCTTCTTCCTCTAGGAGGCCACCGTTCTGCCCTTAAAGTCTTTCAGAGGATTGAATTAGTCCTGCCGTGATTATCTAGGACAATCCTCCTTATTTATAGTAAACTGATTATAAACTCTAATCACATTTACAAAACACCTTCACAGCAACACCAAGATCAATGAACAACTTGCATCTCTACCCTAGCCAAGTTGCCACATAAAATTGATGCTGACACACTCAAAATTGAATGAACAAATAAATAATAATTTAAATAAAACTCACGCCTAGCTAGTTTACCTTTTAAAAGTGCAGAGTGTAAGCCATTATAACAGTGAGTATGAAAGAATTTTGAGAAATTAAATGCTAACATCTCCAGTCCAACAAAAGGAGTACCTGTTTCCCTTGCAGAGGAATTTGTCACTTATACCAAAATGATCGATTCATTATCTCCCTGATATGACCTACATACTGTGACCCAGACCTTTGTTCAGGGCCTCATTGCCACAGAAACAGTCTCTCTGACTATGTATTCTAAATAATAGCTTTCCTTGAAAGCTCGACCTAAGCTTTGCTTAAAGGGCAATTTGCATAGACTTCCATAGTAGGTGGGACAGTTACGCTTGATTGTGTCAACTTGATTGGCTTGTGTGCTGCCCAGTGGATTATAGGAGCACACTTCTGGGTTTGTCCAGATGGGTCATGGAGGCATGACCTTGAGTACTATATCTGATAGCTCACCGCTTCCTTTCTGGCACTGTTCCTCCCTTCTACTTCCCAGCTGCAATGAACTAACTGAGCAGCTTTGCTCCAACACATTTTTCTGCCATGATGTTCCTGCCTCAAAACCAGCCACCTATGGAGTCAGTCTTCCGAAACTGTGAGCTAAACATCTCCCCCTTTAAATGGTGGGTGTCAGGTATGGTGTCCCAACAATGGGAAAGCTGATGATTGAAGTTAAGAGTTAAGGTTTTTAGCACAAATTTGGCAGTTCTCATTCACGCATCTTTAGAAGTATCTCCCCAGGTAGACTAGAAAGCCAATAAGTGCATATGCAATTTTGTATTCCCTGGATACAGACAGAGGTCAGAAGTAATCCTAGTCTCTAATAGACAAAGAGCATGGTTTCACACACTGCTCTATTTCTACTCAGAGACTATGGTAAAATGATCAGAAATAAGTAGAGAGGTAAATTCATTCCTTGTAGCGCTTGCAACTGCTTCTTGGTATGCAGCTGAATCCGTTTGATTGCATTGGCTTTTGCTTCATCTCTTTTATCATTTCCTTTTTCCTTCCTCCCATCTCACTGTACAGACCACTCCTCCAAGGAGCCATGCTAATGCCGCCAGATAATGCATTATCTGTAGCCTTTTCCCAGCATTCTTAGCTCGGCAGCACTGCAAAACATTATAGTTCAGCATAACTGGTAATAACATAATCCGTCGTGCATCCTGTATCCTCAGATTGCTAAGTGCTTCTCCAAAGACATGTTAATTCCTAATAATCTTGACAGTTATTTGCAAGCATGGGATTGAGGGGTGGTTCTCCAGAGGCATTTGAAATAACACTTGGTATTTCAAATTCTTTGTGTTTTTTCTGTTCAGTTATTTTCATCAAACACTTCTCTTAATTGAAGTATCTAGGATTCAAGGATATTATTAAGCAAGAAAATGTTACTTACATCACTCTTACTACCTCTGCTGTAACATGATGATCCCTGTAGTCTATTTCTCACAAAAGCCAGACTCTAAATTAGAAGTATATTTCATTTCAAAGTACAACTCTGAGTCATTTGCCTAGGACCTGCAATGTCTTTTAGTATTGAACGATATTATAAATGTCAGTTAGTTTCTTAGAGAAGATTGAGCCAATATTTTAAGTACACTTAATTTAGCAAATTAGGCTCAGTGTATTATAAATAAATATTTTTTGGTAAACTGTATTATAAACATGGTCACCACTTGTAACACAATTTTCCCATTGGACACCAGGAATTTATCCTTTTACCAAGAAACTGTGCAGATTTTGTATTTGTAGACTTCATCAACTGAACATTTATATGAACAACGGCCAAATGCATACACTTACAAAATGAATAAGTAAATTAAATGAGTACATATCCTTTTCTTATATTCCAAGACAGTGGGTAAAGCTAATAAGTGCTTCTTTTTGTATCAAGCAGAAAGTACCACAAAGAATGTCACATCACATCCTCTCATTGGCCATTTCCCGTTTGCTAAAATAAATTCTGAAAAAACTTCTAACCTTTCTTTGACATTGTGTGGATAAACTCACCCAGAAGTCTGGCAATTAAAGATCCAGTACAACTATAAAGGAAACCGCCTATTTTAAAATGGTTTGTTAAAATATGAACCAGCATTAAAGATTCTACCAGGAGAGCTGACCCTGTCTGTCCTTCCAAACATCTCGGATCTCTTCCTGTTCCCTTTTTACAAGACTTGAATAAAAAATGCAGAGCATTTAAAAATATACATTCAGCTGGCAAGAGAAGATAGAGAAAACAACAGAAAGTTTCCTTGCCTCTCACAGGGAAGGGAATTGCCTGCCTTTTATATATAAAGCTTTGAAACTAATTACATTAAGGGCATATTCAGTAATATCATGTAATAATTTTTTCAGGATACTTATAAGTAATTTTAATATATACCTTTTAGCCCTCACCTCATGTTCCATTATACATAATTATTCTGCTTGCTTATTATACCTTTTAAATTACAATGATTAATCATACACATTGCATAATTAAAGTGTGAAAAATAATTAATCATCATTGTATTGTTGTTTAATTATACTACATATTTCATTTTAGCTAGGAAGTAGAAAGTGTTTTAACTCATGGGCCAATCATATCGCCCTATGGTTAATTAGCCTAGATTTCATTGCTTTAAAAAAAAAAACAGATGGAGGTCAAGTGACTTATCCAAGGTGAAGCAAGAATATTCCTTGTCCTTGTTCTAAATAGAGATGGAATACAGGATTTTCTCCCATTTCTCACAAAACTAAGCCCAAGAAAAGCCAAAAATGTTTCCTCCTAATGAATAAGATGATTGCTTTTCATAAAATTACACTTTTCTTTTCTATAACGGTTAAGATTCAGAGAGAAATATCAGAAAACAAGGCCCACCAACTCTATTGGCAGCACTAAGCCTGCCTGAGTGCAGCTCACAGAGCCAGTCTCTGACTCAGGCAGGTCACACACCCCGGAGTGTTCCTGCAAGTCTCTCTCATAAGTGGCCTTCAGGTAAGTTATTTTCTCCAATTTGCGATGTCAGAGATCTGTGTCCAGCACAGAAGCTCTCCAACTTTTCTGTTCAATAATTCCCACACATAATAAAAAGTGAAAAAAGAGAGAAATGAAGAAAAAGAAACAAAGAAAAAAATTGGTGGATATTACTTTAAATCACAAAGTAAATTTTTTTCTGCTTCCTACAACATTAGTTAAAATTCTCTCCTGCATAAACTGTACCTGTTTTAGTTGTATTCATTGACAGGTATTTTGTTTACTGTAAAAATTAAGCCTCAAGCCTTAAAGCAGAAAAACTGACACGGGAAACAAATGAATGAAAACAACAATAATGAAATAGGCCTCTATTTTGATCTCATATAAAAAATAATTTTTATAACTTTTAAGGCCTTAAATAATGTTACTGCCCAACCCAATTTAATCAGGGAAAAAGTAATGCAGTTAATATAAAATATTTGGAGAAAGGAGTTTGCAGGACTACTCGGAATTCTGTTGATTGAGGGCAGAAGACCTAGGTTATTTATCTCACAAAACCTCTATGAAATGAGTATAAAACATTTCTAAATGTAGATTTGAAAGTTGTTAGGAGCGCTGCATAATGGCACATGCCTGTAATCCCAGAATTCTGGAAGGCTGAGGCAGGAGTATACCAAGTTGGAGTCTAGTCTGAGCAACTTAATGACATGGCAAAACCCTGTCTGAAAAACAAAACAAAGCGAAACAAAACAAAACAAAAAGAGAGTAAGAGATAAAGCGAAAGAGAGATGCTAGGAAGCAGAAATAGATCTTAAGCAGTAAACAATAAAAATAAACATACCCCACAAAGTCTAACACACTGTAATTTAAAAAAAAATGTTTTGGATTCTGGAAAAGATTTAACATTACTTTAAAATTTTTATATTTTTGTTTGTATTCTTGTGTGTGTGCGTGTGTGCACTAAACCTCAGGGTTTACAAACTGACAAGACACAATTCAATTACTCCTCCGTGCACCTCATTATGAATAAACAGACAGGGAAATCCAGCTACTAACTTGCTGTAACTATTTTCCTAGCAATAATGTCAAATAACAAATTCTATAAACACTTTTTCTTGTTTAAAAATTAACATAAAATCCATTATTACACACAGCCTTCTTACATGCTTTCCCAATGTGTTCTCTTTAGAGTTCTTGAGTGTACAACAGACTCAAGAAATAAACCTTCTGTTTGATGCTTCTGGATCCAGCATTTAGCTGCATGGTTACAATGCCAAGTATTAGGCATGAAATTGCACACTTTAAAATGCAGTGAATTTGATATATTGGCTTATTAGAACACTCAGCTGCATCTACACCAGATCACATATTTGTTCATGAGGAAATGGTTGTCGGTAAGACAAGGTGATGTAGACCATTAATTATAGATGGAAGCCAGGAGATAAGAAAAAAGAAGATTATTTATATAACCTGGTTCCTTACTAGAACACTGTACAGTGCAAGAGCCAATAAAATTGTCCTAATAACTTTGAACCCAAGAGGTAATTTACATTTTATTAGGTGGAAGAGATTTGAAATTGTTTGTTGCAGAAGATTAAAAAGAAGGGAAATAAAGAGAGAAAGAGACTGAGGCTTGAATCAGAAATGATATTCATGATCTTCCTTTTGATACACGGAATAGCAACTGTCTGTACTGTATTATAACTTCATATGATTTCCCATCAAGTTGTCTGAAAATTGACTGTTTAAATGTGATGAGGCTGAAAAATGGTGTCTAAGAAAGAGAGGACTTTTTTAACATTACTGTTTCCTGCAGCATTTTACTAATGAGATACACAATAAAATTATATCACTCATGCATTATTTAACATCATACCCCCTGGATTTCCATCTCCTGATTTTCAATGAATCACATACTGGAAAACAGAACGGCCCCAGGCATTCTAGGTTTTGCATATAAATCACCTATACAGTTTATAGAATGTTATTTTAAATAAAATATCCAATTCCCTGGCCTCAATTACGTGTGAACAAGAATATGTATTTTTGTGTAATTATAACTTAATTTACATTTTGCAATATATCATTTGCTCATTGAGTTAATTTTTATTGAGCATCAACTGGTACAAGGTACCATGAAGGGGTGTATGGTTTCTTTAGTTTAATTAAGAAATCATTACTCCTAGAATATTCCATTCCTTTCCCAGGCACTTGACAGAAACATTTTAATAACCTACTGTCGTAAATTTAAATACTTATAAAGTATCTATTCTACACTCAGAATGACCCAGGCTTTAATATTTGAATTCCAGAGGGAAATATATATATGTAATTAGACAGGCAGCTTTATACAGCTGTGTGCTGGATTCGGTGTCTCTAGGCTCATGGAAATAATTTTTTTTGCATCTCTTTTCAAATCCATGTTCAGTGATGGCAAATTGATAATGGTGAGAATATTTATACCGAAGAAGTTGGTCAGTGCAACAAAGTGATGCATTTACTTATTTATTTTAGTTTAGATGTTGTTTTTAGAGACAGCAAGTTTTAAGCATTTACCATCCCATCACCAGATTTATTATAATGCTTTTACAAAATTATCTCCACAAATAAAATGGTGTCTTCAAAGAGCAAAGACTTTAAGTGTAATAAAACACATACTAAAATAATACTCATAAATCATGACATTCATTTAAAATGATCCAACCCTTTTAAAAAATGAGATGGTGGGGGATCACAGAATGAATAAAACAAAATTGGTAAAAATTTAATATTTTTAAGTGGGATACTGTTATATAGATTTACTTTGTATTTTTATAGTTGAGAGGTTTTCCATAAAAAGACAACTAAAATTAAAAAAGTAAAATCCACATACATAAAAATTAATATATATAGAAACATTTTTCATTATATACAGTCATAAATAAGTTCCATTTTGTTCAAAAATAAAGACCATGTGTATATGTAAAGGATATGTTGTATAAGTCATTCAATTAGTTTCTCAGTACTGTGTGTCTTTTATGGTGATGTTATGTAGTTTATGTTATTCAAAGTTTAAGTGGGGCATGAAAAGGGTATTCTTCTTATGTAAATTTAAATAATGAAATTACCAGGGACTATACATTTAGTAGCAGTGCTGAGAGTTTGCACAATTCAAAACATCACAAGATTGAAGAAGTTTTTGTATATTGTTGAGTCTCTTCATTTTGTTTCGTGAATGATAAAAACCAAAATACAAAACTGACAAGGAACTTCTTTGAAGTAAGTTAACCAAGCTCTTCTCCTCAGAGCCTTGATCAGGATCAACAACACCTGGGAACTTGCAGAAAATTATGAATCTCAGTTCACTTCTCACAAGTATTGAAAGGTAATCTGTAGTTTAACAAGATCCCCAGATTATACACATATCAAAAGTTGAAAAACACTGGTCAACAACCAGTCTGAGACTAGAAATCAGATCTTTTAACTCACTATCTGATTTCCCCACCCTTTTACATCACTCTCTGCAGCAAGCAGAAGAACTTCCTTTTTCTAATCATAACAGTTGGAAAATAGACTTTTCCTCATTTTGTTTGATTTGTTTCTCCTAATCCAGGTTCTGTTTATGTACACATTTGCTTATACTCCAGGGGTATCAGGAAACTCGTGCTAGGCTCTCTTTCCTTCTATCTGACTTGGCCATTTCAAAGGATAGTGTGATATTCTGCAATTCTTCAAAAGTATCAGACATAAAATGGAACCACTGTAGGTACAGCTGTGACCTGTGATGACAATGACGGCAGTAATAAAGATGTCTGTATTCTGCATTGCAGAGAGGGAATCACATAAATTCAAGAAGATTAATACAGTAATGAGTTACGGAAGACCTGAAAATGCTGCGCTAATGGCTACATAGTGCCCTTAAATAAGCGTATAACACTTCCTCTGACCTCAACAGTACTTTCTTTATTTGAAGAAACATGTGTACAGTTTGCACATGGTATCAAGGAGAGCAGAGTTTGAGGGGCAGAGAGACTTCAAGATAATGCAGATAGGAGGAAGCTGCCAACGGTTAAACCAATTACCCTACACTAAACTTAATTGAGGAATAATTTATAGAAGCCAAGAAATGTTAATTGAACAATGAATCACTTAGACCAAAGGATAAAATATATGTGGATTGATCACTAGAAAGCAAACAAAAGATTGAAAAGAGCTTAGGAGGACTTGAGTACCTTGGAACTTAAAACCACTAAATTAAGAAGTTCATGACAGGAGAACTATCAAACATCTGAGCAAGAAACTGAGAGAGGTTGTCAAATCCCAGCACATGGCTTGGGTAGTAAAAGGATGTTTATGCTTGTGTGTGATTCTTTCCTGAACATAGGGCATTGGATTAAGAGAATTCTAACACATATTCTGGCAACATTATCTAAATACCGTTTTTCCCCTTAGGCATGCTACCCCAAGAAATTAAAACAGCTGGCATTGCGGTGTTTGGAATATATTGGTATACTGGGAATTAGTTAATTTCTTAGAATGATTAAGAAGCTGCTGCATTCCCAAACAGAAGGGCACTCTCATTTTGAAAAATGTCAAAAATAAAATCTAGGTAAAAGAAAGTTTACAAAGGCAAAATCACAGTAAATGTAATTTTTAATTATGTCATTTTCCGAAATGTTCAAAATATGGTCTTTCCCCTACTTTATTTGTCAGTAAGTTTGACATCAGCTTACCGATGGTTTTTGCTCTGAGATGTGATGACCTGATTTTTCATGGAAAATTGCTCTGATTTTTTTTTAAGGTAACAGTCATTCTAGTGTAAACAGACACTGTAATTTGTTTTTGGTTTCTGTTTTGCTAGCAGAGGTTGTGCATGCTTTCAGAAAGCATCTTTGCATTCCACTGCTTGTTTTCCCTAAGAAATCAGACTGGCAATGTTATTTTATGGGTTACTTTACGCTTTGTTGAGTTTTCTATGATTGACTTCTCACACTTAAGCTAAAGGAATTTACTGATGTTAACTGAAGTTGTTTCATTCCTATGAAAGCTAAGGCTTTAAATAAGCAAATAAGAGATTGATAAGCGCTTCATATTCTATACCACATCACAATATGCATAAGATTTTCCTGTAATGGCTTTGGAAAATAGTTAAGAAAAAGTTCAACAGATGCCTACTTTTGGTATTCTCATTCTTCAGTTTACTATGAATTTCCAGTTTGTTAAGAATATACTTTTTGAATGTACTTCTCAACCACGAGGACTAATGAACTGACTTGTTTCCTTTGTTCACAATTGCTTCGTGTATACCATGAAAGATTTAAACGAGAGGAGAAAATGACCTGATTACAATAAAAACTTTTGAAACAAGTGTTGGTAAATATTTATTAGCCACTCTCCAAAGTGGTTCCAGTGTTGTGCCCACAATCATATTAAAGGGATTAAGCAGAGCATGGTGGCACATGCCTATAATCCCAGCCCTTCGGAAATACGGGGCAGGAGGACTTCAAAGTTGAGCCCAGCCTGGACAATTTGGTGACTTAGTGAGACCCCGTCTCAAAATTTTTAAAAAAATAATTTTTAAAAAATTGAGATATAGCCCAATGGGAAGATCCTGGGTTCAATCCGCAGGACTGCAAGCCCCTAACTCCCCAAAAAAGAGATGAAAGAGAATTGGTCTGTTCAGCATGACCTGAGATACTGTGAAATGTTTGTGTGTGACTTTCAACATTACATCACAAAAGACATTAAAGATGATACCTCAATCTTTTGGGGATCATTTATTCTAGGGTAAGTCAGCTTCTATGACATGGGCACACATAAACAGTTCTACAAAGAGATTCATTCATCTTGATTGCAATCTCGTAAGAGGGTGTTTTTGTTGTCATTGTTTTGTTTTTTGAGAGGAACTGAGGATTGAACCCAGGACCTTTGCACTGGACTATATCCTCAGCATTTTAATTTTATTTTTTTAATTTTTTTTTTTTTTTTAGACAGGGACTTGCTAAACTGCTAAATTGACCAGCCTGATCTCATAGTTAAGATCCTCCTGCCCCAGCCTCCTAGAGTGCTGGAATTACAGTAATGTGCAACCATGTCCAGTTTCATAAGAGACACTGAGCCAGAATCACCCAACTAAGCCAATTCCATGCTCATAATTACCCAAGCTAATAAATTTCTACTGTATCTATAAGCCAACTACTACTGGAATAATCTGCTACATAACAACAGTTAACAAATAGAAAATTGTGGTTTATCCATTCATTCAGCCAATATGTATGAAGTGTCTTGCACCAGGCATTAAAGTTTAGGTATAAAATTAAAGCAATATGCAATTTATTGAGAGGCAAAAATAAAAGTACAGAATTCATTTATAGGCATATGGTATTATAATAATTTGACTGTAAAAGTCTCGCAAGTCTAATTCTTTAAACTATGATTAGTAGCATTTGTGAAGTCCTTAGGCAAACATAAAGAATAAGGAAGTAAATTCCTCTCAGTAATATGGGTAAGTGCATTATGGTTACTATAACTTTCAACTTCTTTGAAGATGTGTGGAGGCTAACTTGACCAAATACGTATCTTCTGAATCAGCGTCAAATGTCTGATCCTTGCCCAGATATTCTATTCCAAAACAAAAATTCTTAACCTTGGTTCCATTCCTTATCACAGAAAAGGCTGAGGGAGGGAGGCGCAAGTAGAAAGCAAAGTAAAACTAAATGCAAGCAAGACAAAGTGAAGAGAGTAAACAAACCAATTATTACATACATGACGTGTGTCTTACTAAATGTTGAAGCCCATCTATATGTAATTAAAATGGTTATATCTCTGTGTTTCAAGACTTCAAAGGGCTGTGCTCAAAAAAACCAGGGTGATTACTGGTCTCGATGATGTGTTTCACAGATAAAGAAAGCAGAATTGACTGGTAAATTGTTTTGTTAACTCAAGAAGCGGGGCTGTAACACAGGACTACAGTATTATTTCCCATATTTCCTGTGTGGTCCCTTCAGCAGGTCAAGAATCACAGCTAACAGAGTGTGGCTGAACTCACTGTTCTGTAGTTTCTAATTTACGCTGATGCCACAGAGTTCTGGGTGTTCCTTTAGGAGGGGGTCAAATGTCTATATGACACACAATCTACAAAATAGTAAAATAGTTTCTTCCTCATCCTAGGGGAAAAATAAAGACCGTCCTGTGATACTGACAATGTCATTTCAAAAAGATGTATAATACTCCTTCTAAACCATACTTTAGATCATCTAAAGAATAGAGATCTTGCTGTGGGGTGATAAAGCCCTAAAGTACAACTTTTTAAACCTTAATAGTTCCCACATTTGGAAACAAAAAACAAGATGTATAACAGCTCCTAAAAATGAGATGCTGGAACTGAGTGTGCTTTGATATTCAAAACTTTTTCACAAGAACAAACTGAAAGAATTTGACAATAGCATCTCTCATAGTTTTTACTATTTGCTATTTGCTGCAAAGGTAAAAACCAGCCTGGAATAGAAAGGCTTCTAATACTTAGGGTTAGTGTTAAGGATGGGTTAGGGTTAGGATTAGGGTTCAGGCTAAAAAAAGGTGAAAAAGAAGTTTGGAGAGAACATTCAGGCCACCCAAGGTAGGACTTTTAGGAAATTTGATAATATCTCCTAAAAATATAAGGATTATAAAAATATTGAATTTATTCTCACAGAAAGGTTAAGTGGAGTTGGCTGCCAATGGATGCTTATAAAACAATTTACCTCAACTACATCAGCCACGGTGATGATATATTGCTTCATATCATTTCTTTTGACTAGAAAGAATATCAATTTGTATGTAAATTATTCATAATTATTGCAAGCAAAGATATTATTAAAGTTCGTAACTTTATTTTATTTTAAAGTTTGTAACTTTAATTATAAAAGAAATCTAATGGGAGTTAAGTATTGTCTCAGTGGTCAGGAATGAAAAAGGAAATTAAATTGCATACAAGAGAAAGGTTCTATTTCTGTGGTCATCTCAATAATAAATTGAACAACTGATCAACTTAGCAGTTTCCTAAAGGAGATAATCTTCAAAAGAATACTGTCCTAAGAAATAAACCTTACTAACTATGAAGAGCATTCAAAGAGGCAAGCACTGGCTCTTATATTAGCTGTCTAGGGTTACCCTAACAAAATACCAGAAAGTACGAACGTATGCAGCAAAAATAAACTGTCTCACAATTCTGGATATTAGCAGTATGATATTATGGGCCGTTTTCCTTCTGAAGGACTTAGGAAAGAATTTGTTCCAGGCCTTTTCCTTGTTCCTCATAGATTTTTGGTTTGCAGCAACATAACTACAAACTTCACACAGCATTTTCCCTACGTCTGTCTCTCAGTAAAAAAATCTCCATTTTTCCATAAGAAAATCAGTCATATTGTACTTAATCCCACCTTAATGACTTAATGCTAATTTTATCTGCAAAATTCCTATTCTAAATAAGGTAATGTTGGAGTTCTTAAATTAGGACTTTATCCCAAGAATTTGGAGGGGATACAGTGCAAACCATGACATCAAGAGGACGACTTCAGAGCTACGTGCAACAGAACGACAGACAAATCAGCACCATTTTCAGAGTGAGTCTGCTTGAAACTGAATGTTTAAACATTTTTCCTGAGGGCGAAATACCTAATGTGAGATGTAAGTGAGGCTCCGGAAGAAGTCAAGGACTTGGGCATGAGGGGATGTTCAAGACTATTCTGATTCAGATTGTTTCACATAAATGAAGACAAAGTTTTCAGTGACTCTGCCATTCTAGAAAAAGCTCAAATCAATAGAAAAATTTTCTGAAGATAATTTTGCCCTCCAGTTCTCAGCCCTCTCTGAACATAGCACATGGCCCTTGAGTGGAAATTTGTGTATGCTTTATAATTACAAATTTTTGGAGGTACATAAATGTGGTCACCCTGAAATCCTAATAATCTACTTGATCCAAAATAATCAGATTCCAGAATAATATAATTTAAGATCCATGAGAGGTTATGGCTATAAAAGCACCATGGTTTAGCAAAAGCTAGTTCTTGCATTTTAATTTTTATTCTATGACCACCTGTTTTGTTCTATTAAACAAAAAGAACTGAAATACACACCACTTTAATTCAATAAAGTGAGAGCAATGGATTCCACCCTTTGCCCAAGAACCAGGGCTCTCTGCTCTGCCCACTATCTTTGAACTAGGTGCCAGGTTCCCGTACAGCGGAAGTCAAACCCTTACTCTTGCCCCACTCGGATCTACTACCTGTATTATTGTACAGGTCTTCATCATGTCAATAAAGGATAATTTATTCTGAGAATCTGCGAAGGAAGTAAATTAAAATAGTTACAACTTTTAGAGTCTCCTCCCCAGGACAAATCTCTAGGGTCTCATATTAAATTAGGAAGACAAAATCTTAAACACTGACCTGGGATTCTGTTTTTAACCTCGATGTTTCTCAATTTCTCACCTAATTTCACTGGTAATGCTTAAGTAATAGTCACATTCACTCCAAACCTGAGGCTCCATACAAAGGAAGTGGGCAAGAGGTGGTCAAACACACAGAGCAGTGGAACAGTGGTTTCCTCAACAGGGCAGGATGGAGCCCCACTGAAGAAGCACACACAGGTTCTTCCAGTTGCACGGGAATCACAGGCCCAGAAACTGATACTAATTAAGTCCATTTCATAGTCATCCCAGTCCCTTACTAACTATCCATTAGGACCTTAATTTGCAAGTGGATGTGGCTTACCTGACACTGCTTTTTATTTCTGTTGACTTTCCAGTCTTCGGATAGGATGTTCAGTCTCTCAAACCTTGGTTTGTAGATATGTCAGCACATTTACTACAGCTTTAGCTTTTCTGTCATTTCCCATACAGTCTGAATCTCTGGGAGAGTGTGAGGGTTTGTCTCACCTTGCTGTGTAAATACTTCAGAAATTAGCGCCCAGATTTCTGGGTTGGGGACTGGTGCTCTGCTACCCCCTACTGGTCCTACGCCATACTTTCCATAGAAGAACAACCTCGTCAAAACCCAAGCACTTCAACAAGCTTCTTCCAAGCTTCTACTCAATTATCTATAAAGTTGACTAAGAGAAAGGACAAGTATGTATTAAGAATTTAATTTCCAAAACGCTATACCTGTGATAGTTAATTGAGTCAATTTGAGTAGGAAACGCCCAACTAAATTGGATGAGCAGAGTTCTGGGTGTGGCTGAAGGGATTTACTGAAAACAGAAGACCCACCCTGGCTGTGAGCTGCACCAACCAAAAGGCTTGTGTCACCTTAATAGAATAAAAGGGAAACGAAGAAGTAAGGCTTGTTTCTCTTTTTTTGGAGGACCTCCATTCTTCACCTTCACCTTGAACATCGTCTCCTGGCTTCTAGCACAGACCCTTCAGCCTCTGGATGTGGATTTGCACAGGACACTACAGTGAGCTCCAGGCCTTCGATTGGATCCTTCCGATCTCCAGTGCACACACAGACAGCTCTTTTGCACTCTTCCATACCTTACTCTGTGGAAGGCCAATCTTGTAAATCCTTATATATTTGAAAATTTTACATTAAATCTGCTTCTCTAATGAGCATTGACTGATATACTAACCTTTTGTACACAGTCATGATTTAAATTTCTTTATGAGATGTTAAAACTCACTAGGTAGATTATTTAAAGAGAAAATTAGAGATTAAACAATGTGCCTAAGAAATTATGCGTATCTCTTGCCTGGGGGTTTGAATTTTATGTAGTTATCTCTATTGCCCTTTCTCTGATTCAGAGCATAGGCTCATTAACTCCCTTGACTCAGGGAAAATTATTATTATTATTTTATTCAGTATTGAACCGACATGTGCTCTACCACTGAAGCACATCACCAACCTTCCTTTTTAATTCCATTTTAAAACGGTCTCACTAAGTCAACCGGGTTGGCCTTGAACTTGTGATCCTCCTGCCTCAACTTCCTGAGTAAGCAAAGCAAATTCTTGAACTGCTCAGTGTGCCATTTTGCCATTCTCCATAATAGTGCTTAAATACAGTGGGCCTCAGCAATAGTTCAAATTACGTTTTTGGTTCCTTTTGTTTTTGCAACAGGGTCTTTCTAATATGCTGGGCTGGGGTCAAATTTGTAATTTTCCTGCTTCAGCCTCTCAGAGTGCTGGGATTAGAAAGCACATGACACCATGTCTAACTTCAAATTATGTTTTCTATACTGCTTTCAAATCAGAGAAAAAAAGCTGCAGATGAAAATAAACATTAGAAATAAAGTCAAAAAGCATGGAGCGTCAGGTCTTGTCTGACCTATTTTAACAGCCAGATGATTCCTGTGAAAGGGTGGTCACAAGACACATATCTCACTGTAGATTCCTCAGTGTACATATACACTGAGGATTTAATAAGGAACTCAGATTATTCAGCAGAGAAAAAAAATCAGTATTTTCTAATTAACAAAGTAAAAATTCAAACAACGATACTGTGCTGATCAATGTGAAAGAAATCTAGAAACAGTATAGTAGAAGATAATTCTTGATGCAAAAGCTTATTAAAATGGATTAGCATGAACCTAGATACTTCTAAATTTCATTTTAATTTTAACTTAACTCAATTTTCTTAGCCAAATAAATTGCAATATACGATCACTCCTATGACAACCACTGTTACTATCACAATTACTATAATGTCGAAAAGGGGTTCACATTATTAAATTTACTTTTTATGAATATTTATCATGTATTAATCTTTTTTTTTACAAAAGCATACAGTAATCATCATAATTGTTATGCAGCATCTAGGCATTTTTTTTCTAGGAAATGGTATCAGCCAACAATATAAACTTGGTATTTGCATTTATGACATTCTCATGAGAATTAGTTTCCTTCTCATTAGTATTTTTTCTTCTCCTTGAAAATTTAAAGCATAAAATCAGTAAGAAAAGTAAATGACATTACTTCAAAAACAGTAGACCTGGAACTTAATTCTTATCACTATAGAATGACTATATGATCCAGTGATATTTTCAATAACTTCTTACTCTGTTTTCTGTGTCTCATCTTATTTCTTACAACCTATCTCCCCTAGAGAGATCTGTGCAAAATCAGATCTGACCAACTCGCTTTCTTTTTAAAAACTACTTTTAATCTATATCCTTCACTTACAAGATAAAAGTCAAGTCTCCTTTGAAAGACATCCACATTTTTTCATGATCAAGTTCCCGTTTATCTCTTTACTGCCCCTTTCTACTCCCCACCTCACACGTCACAATTTAGTCACACAGAACTGATGACATTTCTAGATTATAATATCATACCCATTTGTCTTCACCAACCGCTGTTTTTTTTTTTTTCCATTCCTGGGCTTCTCTGCAACTCCTCTGCTTGCCTAGAGACTTTTTTTTTTTTATTCAGCCTCTCAGAGCCAGAAGCACTTCTGCAAGAGTTTTCTAGGAAGTCAGTCCTAAGCCTTCTCACCAATCCAGGCTCTACCAGTCACACTAACAAAGTATTTTGTTCACAGTATAATTCTAGTGGTACATTCAGCAACAAGAGGCACTAATTATGTGATCTCACTAACAGGCATATGTAGTTAATATTATAATCTTTTTATGTATATGACATTAAAAAAACAGAAAGTTTAAGTCACTAGTCACAGACTATAAGACCAGTCAGCTACAAAGTTGGGCATTCCAGTTCATTTTTTTTCTGGTTTCAGAGTCCATTAGCTTTGATGTCTCTGCAGATGACACTTCTCATGTACAACACTGTACTGAAAGGTTCTTTTCAGATACGCATCTTCCCACCTATTTTACTAGGGGAAAAACTCAGTACACTCATATTTCTATCCACAGAACATTATATGTCATGATAGGTGTTTGCTAAATGTTAAACTGAAAAATATGCTGCTTTAAAAATTACATTCTTTTTAAATTGTCAGTTTTAAATTAAATTAAATTAAATTGGTTTATCAGTTTAATTTGTTTTACAATTTAGGGGAAGATGGCTGCATTTGTGTTCGTGTGGGGAAGATGCTAGTGCTTGTCACCTGATGTGGAGTTCGGGAACAAAAGGAAAATTTTGGTGCATGCTTAAAATGTGAATTTTTTGTGTTTGAGAACCACCTTGGTGCAAACAGAAGCATTTGTGAACCAAGGTATTACTGTATTATTCCAATATATATATATTGGAATAAGAATATACAAATACAATATTGTTGTCCTGGAAAGAATTTGAGATAAATAAAAAATTTATATACATCATAAGGCTATTAAATATGGAGGTAATAAAATAAAACAAGTAGTTTGATCAAGTGTTTTTATAAACCCTTGAAAAAATTTAATGGAAAATTTTATGAGCATAGTGGCTCTAAGATACCTTCCATGGGGAAGCTTGTCTTCCCTCTGCTGTTTGAAATCGATGCTGCAGAACAAGCAAATATATCAGACTCTAAGAATAATGATTAAACATTAACTCTAACTCTGAGTTTTCCACCCACAGAAGCAAAAGCAGGGAGTATAATACATAAGTCTTTCCTTCTACATGTAGAAAAGCTTTTAACTAAATTCTTACCATTTAGGAGTTAGAGTGCAGGTCAGTAATGGAGCACATGGTTAGCAAGCACAAAACAAAACAAAACAAAACAAAACAAAAACAAAAAGCAAACACACAAAAAATTCACATTTTAATAGTTGACGTTAACATTTGTTATAAAGTTACACATTAATATATTTTCAAATTATTTGGAGAAGGCAAACAAAATGTTAATATTTTAAAAACATACGGGTAGCACAAATAGTATATTAACAGAAAAAAATTATACTATATGTATATACATATTTACATATAAGTAGAGTATAATTGTAAAGATAGAAAGATTTCTCTATCTCTGTCTCTGTCTCTCTCTCCATATATATTATTCCAATATACTATATTGGAATTATTATATTATTGGAACTATATTATTCTAATATCATATTTTTAATTTATATCACATCATATTGCTTGTTTTTTGTCTATTTGAAGCAGTTATATCAAGTGTTATTCCTAATATCCAACTCTGAAAAATAGGTAAACACATTCTTTACATATAGTCTTCATGTTAGCTATTCGACCATTTCCAAATTAGAGATAGCACAGACAATATTGAAGTCTAACAAATAATACACGTGTAAACACCTGAAACTTCCACCACAAGTAATTTATTGTCCCACATTTGACAATAAATTACATTACAGAATTTTTCAAGATGTTCAATGTTTTAAGCATTCTGACTAGGTATGCCAATGTGCTATATTTTTAATGTCATAACATCTGAAATAAATATGGAAGAAATGTAATATTATACAGCAGGAAAAAATAAAACTTCCTTGAATATCACCTTTTCTTTTATAGAAAGGACCATGGCAAAGGAAAAGAAGGTTTCCTCTAGATTGTAAGTACACACACACACACACACACACACACACACACACACACACTGAATATTACTGCATTACACGTACCTGAGACCTGAGCCAATTTTATATCTGATCAAGTCAGACTTAATGTTACCTTCAGTTTAACTAAACTTCAGATAGTTTTCCTATGACCTCCTGACCACCTTTTCTTAGAACATTTGCCTTAGAAAATCTGCAATTTGTTTCTCTGCCTCACCGAAATATAAAACATTTCCTACCCTCTTACCAATTTTACAATCAAGTAATATCATTATCAAAGACGCGGGAGCCACTGTTTTGAAATATGGAAAATGACAACATTCCCATTTCCCATTCTCTGTGGGAGTGCTGGAGACGTCAACAGGTAAACTCAGATCAGCCAGCACAGAGAGTCAGTCAGACAGATCGCTGCCCCAACATCACCCAGCATTTCTCCACTAGCTCGTCCCAGAGCTTTAAAACTCTCTTCCCCTTTGTTTCAGTGAAGGTAATTCTTCTCCTCTCTTGCAGCAATCTAGAGTCTTCTACAAGAGTTCAGCTTGTTCGGTGGGTGCGTTATTTCTTTGATATATCAAACACTGCCTGTGACAGCAGTTGTTTTTAAATTTTTCTCTCATATTTATATGGTTACTCTTAGAGTAACAGTACAGTAATGAAGAATACCTTGAAAACGTAACATCTTTAAGCTGCATTTTAAACCATGTTAAGTGTATAGGAATATTGGTTCAGTATGAACTCTAAGGTGTCGTCGGGTAGGATGTCTCATACATTATACTCATCTTTTTTTCTTACATATGTATTTCATAAGATAAATTCAATTAGATATACAGATAATGTTCCTCTGCCCATTAACTTTTTCCAATGTGACCTGTTTATATGCTGTAAGCTATTTTGTTTTGTTAATTTTGAGCAGCTTTTTATATCAATTTACACACTCTTCTCTCCTTTTTCATTGCTGTTATGTGATGGAATTCTAAATATTTCTAACATTTTAATAAAATTATGTCAAATGAGTAAAATTATGATAAACATTATGTCAAAAGGTAATTTAAACTGAACAGTTTTCTTAATTTTGGTTTAGTTTCCAAATCCAGAAGCCATTATATCACATGTGCAGAGACAGTGTAAAACTACACATGGAAAGACCCCTGCCACAGAGAGATTTGATCAAAGAGGGAAAAGGTAAATAAAAATAAACATAATAAATAGGTGAATTAAGTACTATGTGGGAAGGCCGTAAGGGAAATGTAAGAAAGTAAAACTATGTAAGATATTTTAA
>PVJO010018599.1:0-36280 GCA_004026905.1 Hystrix cristata
TTAAAAGAAAAGTAAGATGAAAGGGGAAAAAATGGTAAAATGTAACTACACTTGTTGCAGATAGGGAGGGGTGGGTGAATGGAAGGGGGAGTGGAAGGGGGGTAAGAGGGGGAAAACCAAGATGTATCATGTACAGGTACAAAATAACCATGTTGATTATGATCATTATGTATACAATGTACCAATACATGTTCTTGGTAAAAATAAAAAATTTAAAATAAATAAATAAATAAATAAATAAATAACCTACCAATTAAGAAAAGCCCAAGACATAGTGGATTCACTTGTGAATTCTATACATCTTCGGCAAAGACCTAACACCAGTATTCCTCAAATTCTTTAATGAAATTGAGAGGGAAGGAATATTCTGAAAATCATTCTTTGAAGCTAGCATTACCCAGATCCCACAACTAGACTAGGATCCAACCAAGAAAGGGAAGTACAGGTTAATCTTTCTAATAAATGTAGTTGCAAAAGTCCTCAATGAGATACTGGCAAACAGAATGCAATATCATCAAAAAGACTTACACCATGACCAAGTTTGCTTCATCTCAGGGATGGAAGGATGGTTCAACATATGCAAATCAATATGTGTAATCCATCACATAAACAGAAGCAAAGACAAAAATCATATGAGCATCTCAATCAACACAGAAAAAAAGCCTCTGACAAAATCCAACACCCATTCATGATGAAAACCCTAAAGAAAATAAGTATAAGAAGAAAAACACTTATCTCAATATAGTAAAAGCCAAGCCTATGGGCAACATTATATTAAAGTCAGAAAAAGTGAATTTTTCTCTCTAAAATCAAGAGTAAGACTAGGATGCCAACTATCACCACTCCTGTTCAACACAGTCCTTGAAACATTAGCCCCAGCAATCAGGTAATAAATAAAAGGGATATGTATAGGAAAGGATAAAGTCAAAGTATCATTATTTGCAGAGGACATGATCCTCTACATAGAAGACCCAGAAAATTCCACCAAAAGAGTCCTAGAATTAATAACCCAATTCGGTAATGCAGCAAGATACAAAATAAACATATAAAAATCATTAGCGTTCTATACAGCTAATAGTAAACTCACAGAGAAAGAAATTAGGAAAACAATACCATTTATAATAGTTTCAAGAAAAATTAAGTACTTAAGAACTAACCTAACCAAAGAAGTAAAAGACCTCTACAATGAAAAAAAAAGTGTGTCACTCTGAAAAAGAAAATATAGGAGGATCTCGGAAAGTGGAAAGATATCCCCTGTTTGTTGAGAGGTAGAGCCAGTATCATTACCAGGGCTAAACAGTGATACCTCAGTTGTTGAATTCAATTCATTCCAAATCCGTGTTTTAACACTGAAAAGTTTAAGAACTGAACATATTTTTCCCATAAGAAATAATGGAAAACCAAATAACTGGTTTGGTAGCCCAAAAGTTACACTTATAAATTCATTTTTCCAGGACTTTAACAAATTTTGCTGTGATTTCATTCTTTAACTCTCTCATAATTGGTTCTCATAGTTTTCCTCTTGGTGTTACTGCTGGTATCACTAACTTTCTTTGGCGCCATGGTGTCTTGTTATTTTTCTTCTTGCTGGGAGAAAAGGATGCAACACCAAAGGAAGAAAGGTTTATTTAGCTCACAGATTGTAGAGGTTTCAGTTCATGGTTGGCTCTGAGGCAGGGTGGCATGGCAGAGAAACCACTCACAGAGGGCAGCAAGGCAGCCACAAGCCACAAGCAACAATAACAGCTTCTTTCTGCCCCTTTCATATTCAATCCAGGCTACTTGGCGTAGGGCAGGTGCCAAACCAATCAGTGGACTAATAATTCAGTAATCACACACCCTTAATCCCAGCATTGCACATTCTAGATCCAGCCACCTCTGAGAAAGTGCCACCTATATAACTCCATGAGGTTTTGGGGGGACATCTGAACACAAGCTGTAATGCATAGTTATGATATTTTACACAAAATGCAAAAGAAAAGCACAATGATGAATATTTTAACGCACTAACACAAGCACTGTATGTTGTCCTGGTGAGAGCAGCACTTTGCTTGTAGCGTCACCCCTTTGTGTCCTTGGTGAGACTCGATTTTCAACTCACTCTCCACCTGTACAGGTTTTTTTCAAGTTGGATTTTTCAGTTCAACTACTGAGCAAAGTTTTGAGCACCAGGCAGATTTCTTCCAAACTTTGTGGCTCAAGTAGTGGAAAGTTTGAGCTTGGAGCAGTTCGACAATTGAAGTACAACTGTAGTACTTCCAAAACCAATATACTGTATAGATTTAATGCAATTCCAGTCAAAATACTAATGCCTTTTCTCACAGATCTAGAGAAAGCGATCTTAAAATTTAAATGGACCCAGAAGAGATTCAGAATAGCAGCAACAATCCTAGGTAACAAAAGCAAAGCAGGATGCATTACCATCTGAGATTTAAAGTTATCGTGCAAAGCTACTGTGATTAAAACAGCATAGTCCTGGCACAAAAGCAGCCACGTGGATCAATGGAACAAAATAAAGGAAGCAAAAACAATCTCAGGCACATTCAGCTATCTGATCTTTGAAAAGGGAGCCAAAGACATGCACTGAAGAAAAGATAGCCTCTTTAATAAATGGTGCTGGGAAAATTAAATATCTACATGTACAATATTGAATCTAGACCCATATATCTCACCATGTACTGAACTGAAATAAAAATAGATCAAATATCTAAATGTTAAAGCAGAAACAATCTACTGGAAGATAGAATCATAGACAAGAACTTTTTGAACAGAACCCTGGTGGTACGATAAATGGGATCATATCAAATTTGAAAGCTTCTGCATGGCAAAGGAAACAACCAACATAGTTAAGAGACAACCTACAGAATGGGAAAAATTTTGCCAGCTATTCTTTGCACAGAAGATTAACATTTAGACTATATAAAAAATTCAAAAAAATAGACCCCCTCCCAAATAAAAGACTCAGTCAAAAGATGGGCAATTGAAACGAATATAGATTTCTCAAAAGAAGTACAATTTGCCAATAAATACATTTTTAAAATGTTCAACATCACTGGCCATTAGGGAAACGCTAATTAAAACTACATTGACATATACCATCTTAACCAAGAAAGAATGGCTAATATCAAAAGGTCAGATAATAGCAAATACTGGTGAGGATGTGGAGGGGAAGGAACTCTGCTACTTTGGTGGGAATGTAAACTAGTACAACCACTATGGAAATCAGTGTGGAGATTCCTCAAGAAACTAAAAGTAGAAATTCCAACTGACCCAGCTATCCCACTTCTAGGCATCTTCTCAAAAAAGTGAAAATCATAATATTACAGGGATATATGCGTACCCACATTTATAGCAACACTAGTTATAATAGCTAGATCTTGAAAACAGTGTATATGTCCATCAACAGATGAATGGGTAAAGAAAGTGTGGTATTTTTACACAATGTGGAGTACTACTATGTCATAAAGAAGAATAAATTTGAAGTATTCATAGGAAGCAGATGCACTTTGAGTTCATAATGTTAAGGGAAATAAGTTAGACACTTACATATGGCAGGGTTTCTCTTACATGAGGAACTCAAAATATATGTTTATGAGGGGAGCACAAAATAGAAAACTCATAGACAAGAAATAGGGGGCAGGGGAAAAAATAAATAAGAAGTATGGATAAGTTCAAACAATTCCCCAAATTATCTATTCAGTTGTTTCCAAAATATTTAGGGTATATGCTACTTTGTTTCATTTATACTACTAGTTTCTTTTTGTTCATTGCAAAGAAAGTTTTATTCTTATATTTGTTTGTTTCTTCTTTTTAAAAGGGAGTTTTTTTTTTCTGTGACATGTACTGTAGGTAACATTTTGGCCTTTTCAGAGAAGTAATGAGTACTTTTTATATTTTCTCTGTTAACATCCACTCGTACTACATTAAAATAAAAAAAAATTTAAATAAAAAATTCAGAAAAACAATTCAACAGCATCGAGAACAACAAAAAATCAAGAAAACAAATGACCAAAATTATAAATGTAACTGAGAGACTGAAATTAATTTTTTAAAAATCTAAACAGATATTCTGTAGCTTACAGCTATAGTGAATGAAGAGAAAAGCACAGTGAAAGTCCAGAAGCAGAATTGATCAAACAGAAGATTCTGGGAGCTTCAAGACAGGTTGTTTAAAAATACACATTCACAGGAGCAAACAGGAATGGAAGGGAATGAAGAAAACTTGTAAGATTCATGAGAAAGCATCCAAAAAACAATATCTGAATTACAAGATTTAAAGAAAAAGAAAGAGGTCAAAACTTATTTTTTAAAAATAACTGAAAATTTCCAAATCTAGGTAAAGATATAAATATCCAGGTACAGGAAGGTCAAAGGTCTCCAATCAGATTCGATCCAAATAACACTACACCAAGACATTATAATCAAACTACCAAAAATCAGAGGCAACTAGAGGGTCCTGAAAGTAGGAAAGAAAAATGTATATATACTTTTTTTTTCAAATAAGCAAACCAATAACAAGTAAGGAGGTTGACTTGGTAATGAAAAGTCTCCCATCAAAGAAAAGCCCAGGACCTGATGGCTTCCTGCTGAATTCTATAGGACATTAAAGAATACTTATACTTTTCAAACTGTTTCCAAAAATTGAAGAAGAGGAAATAACTTCCAAAATTTACAAAGCTTCCTGATAGCAATATCCTTGATGAATATGGGTTTGAAAATTCTCCTTAAAAGACTAGCAAACCAAATTCGACAGCACATCAAAAGGATCATTCGTATTCATTAAAAGATCAGTTCTCATTCAAATAAGATTTGTCTCAAGAATGTAAGACGTGATTGTTTTTAGGCTTCCTTGGTGACTACATTGGATAGCTAGGTTTGAGAACCTTGGTTCTAGATTCGTACTGTACTAGCTTCTAACTACAAATGAGTATTTAAATTTAATTAAAATTAAATGAGACTAAAAATTCAGTTGCATTAACCACATTTCAAGTGAACCACAGTGGTTAGTAGCTTTCATATTAGTGTAGATATAGAACATTTCCATTAATACAGAAAGTGTTATTGGCCACAAGGTAAAATCCAGAGCAACTCTATACAACAAACACTCCTAAAGGAGAAGTTTCATTTCTGAAAACTGCTACATTATCTTAGTTAAGAGAAATCAAATTTGATCTAAAGGGATACCACATTATAATAGTCAACTGTTTTCTTTCAGTTCTTAATAGTTACTCTATTTCAGACAACTCTGTTCGCCCATCCTCCTAGTAGAATCTTCTTTGGGCTTGTGAAAGAATTATTTGGTTATTAGTGTTGCCCCAGTTTTCATAAATGAAGATGCATGTGTAGGAAATTGTACAAGTAGGGTAGGGAGAAAGCTAAAGCAACTTTTTAAATTCTAAGCATTTGTCGACATGTATTTATTAATGACAACATTATAGGCAAACCCTCCATCTCTGAGCTATACCCCAGCCCTACTCTTTTTTCTTTTTTTTTTTTTTTTTAAGAATTCATAACCTTTCCTTCAAATAGATAATGGGACACCCTCAGCCACCTCTAACCGAAATTGGGTATTTCTGATGTAGGGGCAATTCTCAAGTCTAAAGAGCCATCTCTGAAGAATGCTGGCCTGCATTTCAAGTCTAGCAGAGGTAATGCATGACTGGAGGTGAGAGATTGGGAGAGTGGAGAACAGTTCCGTGTTCTGTTTAAAAGTATCAAGTTGTTTTATTTTGGTTTTTTGAGAGTGTCTCAATATACAATATAGGTCAGGCTGGCCTTGAACTCACTATATGACCTAGACTAGCCTTGAACACAGAATCCTCCTGCCTCAGCCTCCCAGGTGTTGGTGTTACAGCACCATGCCTGACTCTTGATGATGCTTAACGAAGTAGAAATTTTGGATTTCTTTTGTGTGGCGAAAATTGCATAGTTTGTAATTCAAGAGTTGTCAGTACTGGAGAGAGCTCAAATGATCTGTATTTGCCCTTCCTGTCCTGAGAGGATGTTAATAAGCCTGGTAATGTGCTTTTATCATGATTATCCTTGTTGCAAATCCAAATAGGTCCTCTGAGTGCACAGGCCACAGCAGCAGCAGCAAGGACCTGTCCCAGGCGCACAGGGGCCTCCATACACGGAAGTCGCTGTAGTCCCCACCTGAACCTCACTGAAAACAGGAGATTCTGAGCTTTGCTTTCCTATCAGTCCCACTCCATAATCTAATGCACATCAATTCTAGAGGTTCTGGGAGAAAGAGCTGAACCTAAAAAGCAAAAAACAATTTAAGTACATACAGTACTCAGAAATAATTGGCAGGTCGGGGAAAGATAAAGTTCCACAGTGGTAAAAATCATAGCATTTTAGCTTTGGCAGAGACCTTGGCAGGTCATCGAGTCCATCTTCCCTTGCCTGTTTTCAAAACTTAAACCATTCCAGATGGATTAGATAATTCAACATCCTGGGACTTCCAGAAAGTAAATTACACAGTTCTCTTTGACACTTGTTCTAATATTTAATTCCTCCTTTACTGTAAGTTCCTTCTTAAATTAGCCTAGATCAGGAATGGCGAACCTTTTAGAGACCAAGTGCCAAACTGCAATCCAAAACTCACTTACTTACCACAAAGTACCAACATTGCAATTAAACCTGGATACTGAGTTTTCAGTTTTTAAAAATGTTTTGTCTCTTAAGGCAAAACATTAACATCTTTTGTCTTAAGAGTAAAGCACGTAGGTTCAGCACTACTGGCCTAGATCCATCATGTTGTAGTTAAAATTAGTTTTTATCTACTCAATCTTTAGTAAAGATGTGTAATGACTAGTCAGTATCTCATATGTAAAAGTTATTGAGGATCAACCATAGTTAGGTTACCACTTTAATCAATTTTTCCTATGGCTAAAATCTGTTTCTGGAAACAGATTGTTTTCCTGAAACATTTTTTTCTATGGCTAGTTTTTCTAGCCTTTAACTTATTATTACTATTTTAATTTTCTTCTAGTTCTCAATGTCATTCTTCAGTAATAAAGCCTCAACTGGACCCAGTGTTATAGATCTGATAATCACTTAATGTAGTGAGAAACTTACCTTATATTTCCTAAATACCAATAGGTTCTCATTCGCACAGTAGTGCGGACTACAAAAACGACTCAATAAACAGAGACTATAATGCAACTTTAGTAATAGATGGTAAGATGATGATACATAAATGTGCCAAACATTTAAAACTCTCTTCCTGTTAGTAAAGAAAAGTAGAAAAGCCTAGTAAAACTATTAGTAAACTATAGTTCAAAACATCGCAAATATTGACTTGAAGTTTTACTTCTTTTTTGTTTGTTTTGGTTGTTTGTTCGATGTGGTAGGGTCTAGCCTTGTACTCCAAGCTGGCCTCAAACTCACTCGCTACATCATCAGGCTGGTCTTCAACTCACAGCCATTCTGCCTCAGCCTCTCAAGTGCTGGGATTTTGGGCACGCACCGCCATGCATAGTGAAGTTCTATTTCATTATTTAAAAAAAGAAAAAAAACTTATCCAGAACAGATTAAACAGTGAGTGTTTGCCCCCTTCTTGTAATACAGCTTTATGAAACTGTCAACATCTTTTCTATCTTGGTGAATGGTCACAGGCCTTTCTAAGCTAGGATCAGTTTCCAACAGCTTATCCTTTGTGATTTCAATGTCATAAATATCTTCAAGGGTTCCTTTAATGCGAAGTCTTTGCCAACCACTGTCCTCATTTACATTGATCAATTTGCATTTACTAAATTCTTCAGGCACGTATCTAGAGCCTTTGTTTTTAAAGAGACGAGGTCCTGCTTTTGTTGTCCAGAGTGGTATAGAACTCTTGGGCTCAAGGAACGCTTCTGCCTCAGCTTCCTTCATAGGTAGGACAGCAGGCATATGCCACTGGGCCTGGTGTCTAGAGTCTCTCGAATGTCAGCAGTGTTAATAATCCCACATTTAATTACTTCTTCCAAAGCTCTATTTATATTCCAGCATCTTCACTTTTTTGTTTCTTTGCCGCATTTCCATCCCAGTTGGCCTGTTCTCCCTGTCAGTTGCCTGTACTTGGGATTTATCCCTGAGAGACAAAGGGCCAAGCCCACTACATGCTGAGTTATCTGTGTACAAACTAAGTAACAAACACACAGTGGCCAGTCCAGACACACTGCGAAGGAAGTGAAGTGATTGGTCGCTGATCATGGTACACATCGGTGAGGTATGCTGTGGTTTGTAAACTGAAGAGCTGGCAGTTTAAGTGTGGATTTTATGTAATAACAACTAGATTACCATGGCAACTGAAATTTTAACCCTGTTATTTAGAGACTAAAATTCTTACATTTCAGAACCATGCAAAGTGTGGGTGATCTTGTCAGTTCCTATACCTTCCTCCCAGACTGGTGTGGATTTTCAGGCTCCACTATGACACTGGGGGTTTTTTCTAACATACAACCTTACTCCCATCTTTATTAAAGTTTTTCTTTCTTTTCTAAGTATAATACACTGTATTTTTCCTCTCTGCCTTTATATTACTGGTTTCTGACAACTCCTTCAAACTCTTAAGTTTGTTTGAAATACTGATTCTCTTCCCTAGCTAATTATTATCATTTGCAAATTAAATACATATTTCTCTATTCATTAACATGAATACTAATTTTCCCCACAGAATATTCGTTCTTACTTAACCTACAGAATTAACTCATCCTGGTCGTTTAGGCCATGTGATCTGGCCACTTGTGCCAGCTTCGGGTCAGCAGCTCCCAACTCTTCTTCATCACTGGGACCTTCCAAGGAGTTTTACGAACAATGGCCCAAGCTCCACAAGGGCCTGAGGTGGAGGGAATCAGAATCTAACTATCTGAATGTTCCCCATATTATAATTTGGTCTGTGGGATATACCCTTGTTTTCTTAGTCCTTAATTGTCTCATTATAGATTAACAAAATTTTAGAACCGACAAATGCATTGGAGATCTTTTGTCAAAAGTGCTCATAAGAAAACTAAGGGCCATTTTCATTGGAATTGCATTAAATCTGCACAGTAATTTAGGAAGTATGGCCATTTTCACTATGTTGGTTCTTCCTACCCAGGAACATGGGATATCTTTCCATTCTCTGAAACCCCTTTCAATTACCTTTTTTAGAGTACTGTAGTTTTCAATGAAAATAATTTTTACTTGTTTCGTTGGATAGATTCCTAAGTATTTCATTTTTTTGATGTGATTGTGAAAGGAATACTTCTGTTATTTCTTTTTCAGTGAGCTTGTTATTGGTATACAGGAATGCTATTGACTTTTGGGTGTTGACTTTGTATCCAGCTATGCAACTGAATTTAGTTATTAAATCTAGAAGTTTTTTGGTGGAATTTTTGGGGTCTTCTATGTAAAGTATCATGTCATCCTCAAATAATGATAGTTTAACTTCTTCCTTTCCTATCTTCATTTCTTTTATTTCTTTCTCTTGCCTGATTGCTCTAGTTGATGTTTCTAGACCTATATTGAATAATAGTGATGATAGTGGACAACTTTGTCTTGTTCCAGACTTTAGTGTGAAAGCTTCTAGTTTCTGGCCATTTAGTGTGATGTCGGCCATTGGATTGTCATAGATGGCTTTCATCAGATTTAGATATAGACTATCTATTCTTAATTTCTGTATAGTTTTTATCATGAATGGGTGTTAGATTTTGTCAAATGCTTTTTCAGCATCTCTTGAGATGATCATGTGATTTTTTTTCTTTGATTCTGTTAATATTGTGTATTATATGTATTGATTTGCGTATGTTGAACCATCCCTGCATCCTTGGGATGAATCCTACTTGGTTGTAGTGTATAATCTTCTTGATAATTCATTGCATTCTGTTTGCCACTATATTATTGAGAATTTTTGCATTTTTTTGGTGGGAATGTAGACTGGTCCAACCACTGTAGAAATCAGTGTGGAGATTCCTCAGAAAACTATGGTTGGAGGTTCCATTTGACTCAGCTATTCCTCTGCTTGGTATCTTCTCAGAAGAATTAAAATCATCATACCACAGTGATATACGCACAACTATGTTCATAGCAACACAATTTGTAATAGCTAAGGCTTGGAAACAACCTAAATGCCCTAATGCACTAATGAATGGCTAAAGAAGATGTAGTCTTTCTACACAACAGAGTACTACTCTGCCATAAAAAAAGAGTACTAGAGGCATCTGTAGGTAAATGGATGCACCTTGAGAATATACTCTTAAGTGAAATAAATCAGACACTCATGAGTACACATCTAATTGTTTCTCTGATTTGAGAAATCATAAGTGTAAATAAGGACAAAGAGGTATAATAGATATTATGTAAGAAAAAGATAGTATTCAAAAGAGAGGAGAAGATAGGGAGAAAGGGGAAAAGAAGGAAGGGGAAAAGAAAAGAAAGGAGAAAGGAAAAAATGGAAAAATGTAAATAAACCTGCTGCAAGTAGGGAAGAGTGGGGGAACGGATAGGAGAGGAGGGGAAGAGAGGGAAAACCAAGATAGATCATGTACAGGTACAAAGTAACCATGTTGAATATGATCATTATGTATACAATGTACCAATACATGTTCTTGGTAAAACATTAAAAAAAAAGTTTTTAATATGAAAACTAAGGGCCATAGATCCCAGGTAACTTACCTGTCACCTAATAGTTACAGACAGAGAAAAAATTAGAACTTGTATTCTCAAAGTCCTAATCCTGTACTCTTTATAATTTCTATCCCATGAGACAAAATCAAAATCATTGACCATCCTTCTCAAAGCTCTCTATGGTGATTTTTTTCTAGATGTAAGTGTATCTGCAGAACATCTGAGAGAGATGCCCAAATAAGTTTCTCTGTAGTGAATGGGAAAGCATGTGGGGCAAGGCTTTTGAGGTAAGAGGGGCTTCAGGTCCTGGGGCAGCTGTGGGGGCTCAGTTCAGTCCTGCTCTGTGCTTACCCTCTGCCAGCTCAGCCCTGGCCACTGATACCCAATCTCCTACCCAGGTATGTATTTCAGTATCTATTTGACTTGGGCATGCAGTGCTTGTTTCCAAAGGCTGTTTTGGTTGCAGGGCTATACACACTGCTAGTGGGAAAGGAGAAGAGAGTGGAGGAGAGATGTACTATTCTATAAAGCTTTTTTTTATTTCCATGAGATAGTCTCACAACTAAAGATCAGCTTTCAAGTTTGCTGAGAGAGTAAAATGAATCTGCCTAAGTCTAGAAGAAGCACTAAGAGCCAGAGCACCCAGCTCTTTGATAGGTTATGAGACTTTATGAAAAAATGAGTGGGGAATGGTGAGTGGTACGTACCTACAGCCCATGTTTACATACTGAGCCTGGCTTGACAGAAAACCATGGGTTTTGCTACTTTCTAATCTCCCTGAGCTCACCTGCTACAGGAAAAAGCAGTGTTTGAAATGTTAATGTGTCTTGTAGCCATTTTAAAGACAGAAGAGTTGTATAAAGCCAAGGGAAGTTCTTCATAAATTGTCTTTACCTTAAATCAAATATATGCTGCCCCTAGCCCTGGCCTCCTTGTATGCCCTAGAGGATGAAAGATAGTATTTTATAGAATCAGGAAAGTTTTGAGCTGGAAAAGACCTTAGTACTTTTTGTCTCAGTTCCAAATTTATAGTTTTCTCCACTGAGACCCAAAGTGTTCAACAAACTTAACTACACCAGTCACATGATCTGTTCAGGGCTGGATTTAGAATAGAGCTCAGGTCTCCTGATTCCCAGGCCAGGGTGCTCAAAAACATTTGATACAAAGTCCTTGTGATACAAAGTCCTTACTTGATACAAAGTCCTGCCTTGTGATTTGGCAGTGGTAAATCTTGCTGGCTTAACAGACTTTGGGAAAAGACAGCACTGCGTTTTTACAGCTGGGAAGACCAGATCAATATTTTCCAAGGACAGGAAATGGAGACAGGAATGTGTCTTCTTGGTGGCCGGAGTTGTGAGTGGCTTAGAGATGCCCTAAGCTCCTTGCCTAAAGCCGTGGGATAGAAAGGGCTGTCCAGTCTGACAAGGACCTACTTGCTGTCCAGGAAAGAGTCAACAGAATTGGGTATCCTGTATAGACAGTGAATGAAACAGAGAATTATCTTTGAAAAATCTAGAGTTCCAATCTGAGGCCCACGTGGGGGCAGAGTTCAAAGTTACACTGCTTACAAAATACAGAAGCTGCAACCCAAGGAAACTGATATCAATATGGAGTCAAAGACAGTAAAAACATCTGCACAGCCACCATATCGTGTTAACTTTTACTCGGGGCACGCAGAAAGCAGCTCCTGCCCAAGATAAGTTCACAGGAAAAAAAAAGAAAAAAAGCCAAAACAGGTACCCAGCTAGAAGAACCTGTCTGTAATAGAGTAATGTGAAATGAACTTTAAAACAAGTGTGCTTAAAATATTCAAGAAGTAAAAGATGGAAGGAGTCTTATGAATAGAGCATTAGGAAAGGCATGCTTCATTACCCAGTTGATTCTCTGCAGGTATATTTACCTCAAACATGTTTCTAGAACTGATTTAACAGGCAAATCACAGATTTGAAACCCTTGGTATTACTCTGTGATGGTTATCTCCCCCTTTTCAGATAGTTTTTGTCTTTTCCTAAGTTCGAACACAATTTATCTACTAAAAGCACACCCAGCTCTCCTAGGGCAATTCCCTGTGCTCACTGCCATTTCCATCCAATAGTTTTTGGAAGACTCAGTCCTGCAGTGTCGTCTCCATGCCCCAGGTATGTTCTGACCTCTGATTTATTCTGACCCACCTACTTAGTCCTTACCACAGGCTGATGCTTTGAAACTGTTAAAATGGCAGGTCCTAAGCTACAGGTTGCATCTTAGATATCCCCTAAAGGCTTGTTCCCCAGAATGGCACTATTGGAAGGTGGTAGAACTTTAAAAGGAGAAGTGTAGTATGAGGCTTTAAATTTGGCCATGAGGTGAGTGGTTTTGCTCTGCCACAGGCCAGAACCACAATTGTCCTGCCTCATTACAGTCCCAAAAGCAACGGGGCAAAAGGCCAGGAGCTACAACTTCCAAAACTAAGCCAAAATAAATGCTTTCTCTGTATAAGTTGATTATCTCAAGTATTTGTTATAGTATCTGGAAGCTGACTAATGTAACTTCCCCTCTCCATCCTTTTATATAATTCAAATTTTTAGCATTCTGTTAAGTGATCAAGACAGTTTTATCTGGGCTGAAGGCTGGAAATATAAAGAATCATCCACAAGTACCTTTCATGATAACATACTGTTTTTTAAATTTCACAGACCCTGCTCAGAGACAGCTCCATTACTGATTTAAGTTAAAGTTTAAGTTGAACACTGGGACAAAAATGTGCATAAAGCACCAATTTTCCTGATGTATAATGCATCAGCTCTCCGCACAATGAGAAGGGAAAGGCCATCTTTAAAAAGAAAAGATGACTTGGATATCGTGGCACACACCTATAATCCCCATACTCTAACAGGCTGAAGCAGGAGGACAGCAAGTCCAGGTCAGTTTAGACAACTTATTGAGTCCCCGTCTCAAAATAAATTTTTTTAAAGGGCTGCAAATGTAGCTCAGTGGTAGAGCACTTGCCTAAATTAAGAACAGAATAGCATTGCAAATCTGAAAGACTGTGAGATACACTTAAGAAGATATAGATGACTGTTTGATAGCAGTAGTTTTCCATTGTTATCCAGTTCATAATTTGGCCTAAGCAGAGACAAATAGTCTCCATTTTGGTATTTTTAGCTGGTTATTCATTCAAGTATTACAAAATGGTACCTACCAGAATCTTTCTTCATAATTTTTAGTGAGGACTGGGGTTAATTTTGCTAAAATACATTTAAAAGTCCTCCAGTGCTTCTTTTCTATTTTTTCCCAAGGAAAAATGATTAAAAGCTGTAGCGTCCTGGTTTCTTTTGGTGCTGGGGATTGAGCTCAGGACCTTGCGCTTGCTAGGCAAGCACTCTAACCACTGAGCTAAATCCCCAGCCTGTGTAGTGTCCTAATTTCATTCTACATGTAAGCATTTATGTTTGATAAGTAAAACCATTTCTTCACTAATTTAAACTCTTCAGAACCATGCTTTCTTTAATGAGATACATTACTCAAACATAATATTTATATGGTTCTCTGACATCATTGTATTTATCTACTACCGTAAGGTATTTTTCTCTTTTTTCTCCATAAGCAAGATGATTCTAAGAGCTCCTCAAACTTTACTGTTATTGTAGAAGAATGATATTCATTAAAGCTCGTACAAGCCTTGGTTGGTGCTTTTATTCCTACAAAGTGGGAAAATATGAGTTTTTTTCTTTTCCTGTCTTTTCTATAGAAGTGTTCTTAGGCAAAACCAGTGCGAGTACTAGCTCAGTAAGTGGAACTTCTATTTATACAGTGGACAAGCCAGAAACCACATCATCCCAATCCCTTCTTCATCACTCCACACAGTCCTTTCATTGCCAGGTCTTATCCATTTTGCTTCCTAAAGAGCCATGGTATCGTCCACTTCTTATCTCTGCCCAGTAACTCTGAAAGAACCTCCTAACTGGGCTTCTCCCAACATTCTTGTTCCTTTCCTGTCACTCACAATCTGATCCTGTCACTCTTTTGCTTAAACTCTCTTCTCTCTTTTTTTTTTCCTTCCAAAACCAGTTCCATTTATTAAATGCTGATTTCACAGACCAGAAATACAAAATAAAAGTAGAAAAAGGCCCCAAAGTAGCCACAGGCCTGCCCTCACCCAACTCCTTCTGCAGCACCATGAAGAGGACAAGCAGCAGTTGTTGGAGAGGAGGTTGAGAAAGGAGGACCAGGGTTTGGATGCTGCCCTGTCCAGCCTCCCATCCACTCTGTCCCATTACAAGGACCCATCCTTGGGAGGCAGCAGAGTCAGGACGCCTTCCTGCTGCCCCAGAGATAGGCGTCCATCAGGAAGGCATGTTGAGATGGCACAGAATCCAAGGACTACATGTCACATGAGGAGAAACTGGAACCAAAATATGGGTGGGAGCCTGGAGGTGTGACAGGGCAAGTACAAAGAGTTTTCCTCTACTTTACTCCTGGAAAGCTCTCATTGCTGGACATGAATTCCTTCCTCTTGTACTTGTTTAGTTGCCTGGATGATGCGTTGCACAACAAGCCCCTGGAGGGTGTGGATTTCTTACCCATCTTAATTTGACTTTCTTCTTCTTTGACTTGTCCCTTTTAGAAGACTCGCCTCTGCCTTCTACATATTCTATCATGGCTTTTTCGGATTCTCTCTTGGCATTGTCAGCTCTGTGGTCCCATTCCTCTTTCTTCTCTCTGGACATCCCCTTCCAGATCTCACCTACCTTCTTGGAACGATCCGTGATGCTGATGCCGGGATGGTCTGACTTGGTCTTCTCTTGGCCAGCACTGAGCCACAGCATGTACTCGGACATCAGCCTGCGGGGGCCATTAGGGTCTTTGCCCTTCTTCCCCTCCACGGTCTTGCTGTGGCTCTTGTGATCCTTGGCCATCTTGGCCCTCTGAGCTGTTTTTGTTTCTTCTCATCCTGGCCACTGTCACCCATGTCACTGGAGGACCTGGCAGAGGAGTTGCTGTTGGACTTTTCGTCCAGGTCTTCCTCCTCCTCCCGGGGTTGAGGGACTTGCCTGTTTCTTGTCCCAGTCATCACTGCTGTCATTCTCTCCCCAGATCCTGCCCTCCTCCTTCATCCTCTCCCAGTAGACAGTGTGCTGGTCTTCACTGAAGTCAGCATGTGCACTGTAGCTTGGGTTCATGCCCTCCTTCAATCCTCGCCTCATGAGGTTGAACTTTTTGGCACAAGCAAAGTCGAGCAGCTTTCCACACTCCTCCTTCTTGATGCTGCTGATGGTGTACTCTGTACCCTGCTTGGTCTCGATCTCGGAGTCAAAAGGGTCAGGGGTGGTGTCAAGGGCAGAGCTGACAAAGGAGATCTTGCCGAATTGGATGTGGATGGGCAGGTTGTGGACGTAGATGAAGCCCTGCTCTAGAGAGTGCAGCAGCCCCAAGCCGGCCTCATATGGGCGGGTGATGCTCTGGGCCCCCAAATGCCCTGGAAGTTGTGGGGACTGTGATCTTTGCAGTTCACAAGTGCTTCCCTGACCCGGTTGACCATCTCATAGAGTGACCGTGACATGTTCTTGGTGAACACCCCTCAGAGTGCTTCTCCACCTTTTCCTTATTCGTGTTGAGCATCAAGGAGATGGCCTTCTCCTCGGAGAAGAGGAGGATGGGGAAGCCAAAATGGGTCTGGCCCTGCTTGAAAGAGGGGTCCCAGCTGATCACACAGAACATCTGGCATTGGTAGGAGGAGGCACAGAACCATGGTGTAGGGGATCTTGTAATCAAAGGTCTTGCTATGTGGGTACAGAAAATGGGGTACGTGCAAATATAACAACCACGGGGTGTCAGGCACTGAAGCTCCCAGAAGATGCAGATAGCATCTCTGGTGGCCTGGACTGTGTTCACCTTTAACAGCACATTCTGGGCAAAGGCCTCAACTGGGTCCATGCCATCCTCGAGTGGGAGAGATGCAGAAGTGCACTTCCATGAGGGAGACCTCTGTGTTGTCATTCTGGTGGAACTCCAAGGTCACCTCATTCTTTCCTGTGGCACACCAGGACACGTTGCTAAGGGGTATCTTGAAGATGGGTTGGTCACTGATGTCAAAGAAGAGCAGCTGCTCACCAAACTTCACAGTACCTCAGTTCCAGCCCTTCACACAGAGGTCCTCCATGAAGTCAAGGCTCAAGTGAAGAAATCAGAAAGTTTCTCAGACTCTAGTTCTCTAAAATTATCGTGCTCCTAGACATGACCATTCTTTATGAGCAGTTTGATCCATGGCTCAGAGCTACCTGGTGCCAGATTCCTTCTGTCAGCTCCCAGCCCAGATGTTGTCTACCTTGCCCATCTTGCCGTTTTTAAAGATACCCCAGCAGCTCAACCTTAGCCCACCATCATTCATGAGCCCTTCACTCCCTGATAGATGTCATGGAACACCTCCATCTGCATCATGCTGACGTGTTTGTGGTGGTCAGGAGCCAGGCCCCAACTCCTGGGGGGAGGGGTGCAGATGCTCAGTGGCCTGTGAATCTCTTCAAGTGGCAGCCTTGTGATGGCCCCAGGTGGACAGTGGACTCATCGGGGAACAAGGGGTGGGGAGATGCCAGGGGACCTTTTCCCTGCTCTAGATCCCCACTTCGTTGTCTTCTGATTCAAGGACTTTTCAAATCTGTTCTTCATGTCTAAAGGTCTTTTCCCTCTGTCCACTCCCCTTTCATTTAGGTAACTCCTACTTTTCTTTCAGATTGGAGGAAGCCTTTTCTCTAGCTCCAGCTTGGTCAGGTTTCCCTCATTATACACTCTTTCATTATACAGTCTCGGAGCCTCTGCATTGTCCTTTGTAACATTTACATTTGAGGATTTATACATTTATATGTTATTATTATAAATTTGAAGAGAATAGAGATTATACCATTTTCCTTATTTACTGTATCTAGTCACAAGCACAGTACCTGGCAGAACAGGTACTTCAATAAATATTTTTGAATTAACAAATGAAGTAATATCTCATACATACAATATATAATGAATACATGAAAATGAGTAGCGTCTGCAACCCAGTGGGTCTGGCTAGGAAGAACTCCAGCCTTAGCTTCCTGAAACACTGTCCTCTGTTACAATAACATATTTTCAGTCTCCTGTGCTGCTTCCATCTGGAACCAGCCTGGAGACCACAAAAGACTCTGATGTCAGATGTATGGTTTGGTTGTTTATGTTTTCAGTGGTTACTCGGTTTCCTGTGCAATGGAGGGATGAGCAAGTGACAGCTGTCAGAGCAGAAAGATGGTACGGCACACTCCATGGAGTACAGAAAGCGACAGGGGCCAATTTTAATTAAAACCAGAGGCAAGAAAGCATGTAAGAACCAAATAACTTAAGTGACAGCACACAAAGTATTAGGAGTAAATTAGAGAAATACTAGTTTGAAGACTTATTGGGGGATATTGTGTTAGAAAAGCTAAGTTGTTTTCCCTACTTGTAATTTTTTTTTTCTTTCCTTCCTTTGAGACACGGTCTTGCCTATAGTCCAGACTGGCCTGAGGTCATGATGCTCCTCCTGCCTCGACTTCCCTAGTGCTGGGATTGCAGGTGTATGGCACCAGGCCGAGCTGTAATACTGATTCTAAGGTGGGCACATTTGTTTTCTAATAGCAGTGATGTTATAGCAGCACACAAACCAGTATTGCCCATTTTCTGAAGAGCTTCTGCAAGAATGGAAGGACAGTCCTCTATTACAAGAGTTGAGATAGTTGAGGCCCTTTCTATACTTAGGCAGAAGTGACTTTTACTGACTTACAGAACCACTTAAGTGTTTAGTGAATTAGCTTTGATTTTTTTTTTCTTTTGGAAGCATACTTCGTAGGACTTGAATACCTTATTAAAAGCCATTTGATACTCCATTAAAAGCGTAAACAAGCATCTTAGGAAATTATACTTATACCAATTAAATTTATAGACTAGTATTTCAAAGTGGCAACTGGGGAGACTCAAATGAAACATCTGGGATTCTGAGCAGTGCACTGGATTTGTAATTCAACTGTAATCCAATATGTCCCAGTTCTCTTACCCTACAGACTGTTTTCCAATTGGAGGTTAGTTTTGTTCTTGAAGTCTTGATTTTCACAACATTGCCCAACTTCTGTACTGCTTTTTTTTGGTTGTTGTTCCTAAATAAGCAACATCCCGCTTTATCTCTCTATTTGGCCGTTTTGAAACACATCCCCAGCTCATCTATTATTTGTACAGAATGATGGGTAAAAGTGAGCTGTGAACACTCTGGCATTTTTTTTCAATACAGGAAATTGAACCCAGGAAACATTGAGCACGTCCCAGTCCTGCCTTGGCTGGCCTCAAATTTCTGATCCTCCAGCCTCGGTTTCCCAATCACTTTCCATGTTGTAGTTAAGAAGTATTTGCCTAGCCAGGGAATATGGCACACACTTGTGATCTAGCTATTTAGGAAGCTAAGGCAGGAAACTTGCCAAGTGTATTACTGCTTTCCTGTTGCTGGGACACCTGCAATTTGAAGGAGATGAGGTCTGTCTTGGCTCAAAGTTTGCAGAGGATTCAGTCTATGACTGGCTGTCTCCAAGGTGGAAACAGCATGGCAGAAGGGCCTGGGGGAGAGAAACTGCTTGCCTCAAGGCAGCATGCTGCAGAGAGAGAAAAGAGGAGCCAGGGACCCGAATACACCCTCCAGATCACACCCCAGTGACCCATCTCCAACCAGGTCCCATTTGTCTATGTCTTTCATTTCTGTCACCACTATTGTATGGTTTTCATTGTTAAATTACTTCAGCAATTAAGAACTAAAAAAGAGAAGCATCTTGATTATTAACAACAACAAAAGAAAAACAAAACAGATTATGGTTTTGTTGTTGTTGTTGTTAATAATCAAGATGCTGCTCTTTTTTAGCTCTTAATTGCTGGAATAATTTAAATATCAAATCAATGACTTCTTTATATATTTTCTTTCCTTGTCAGTTTTATCCTCTCCTATTTTCTGCCAGTAAGAAGTTCTGACCTTTCTGGTGTGCCCTGACATGTTCTAGCTTAGATGAATTTTGAGAACTCTGATTTGAGAGCAAAGCGTGAGGTCACCCCCCTCATCAGGGTCCCTTGGGCAATGCCTAGTTTATCTCTCTGCTCATCTAATCTGTTCTCATTCCTCATGGTTCACTGCTCTGGACATTTGGGATTCTGCTCCCACTGAGCACATTAGAAGAGACAGACAATTCCGCATCAGTGGGCAGAGCTTGGGTAGCCTGGAGTTCTCACCTTTGAGCCAGCGGGCACCTTGGCAAATTGTTCAGTGACACCAGGGGATGGTTATCAGAAGACACAAGAACCTTAATCACTGCTCTGTAAACTTGCTTTACGCAATAAAAAGATCTGGATATAACAGATTTTCGAGAAAACAATTATTGATTGATTTTGATTAAAAAGTAAGTCTGATTTCTCTGGGCTACAATGTAGGTTTTCTCTGATTCCTAAGTCAGAGCGATGTGTATCTGTCTCTATAGCTTATAGCATCTTCCTTATGTATATTAGTATTTGTGAATAGTTAAATTTTGCTTTTCAACACTTTAAACATTTGTTGGAACCCCACTGCCTACCAAGACCTGTGCCAGGGACAAGGACTACAAAGATGGCTAAGGCATGGCCCTTCCCCAGAAAAATTTACAGAAGCCAGAGTGTAGGTAGGAGTTAACTAATTCCAGTCTTTCTTCAGAAGAAGAGAAAGAAAAGGAAAGATGCAGGCAGAACTAGAACTTTTCAAGGCACAAAAATAAATAACCTTTACTTGTACAAACTTGCCAGGAAGATGGAAGTGAAGCATTAAATGAGTACCCGCAACATGGATTTCTGGGCAACTGGACAGAAGGCCAAAAAGAAAGAGACAAAGAAGTTGGTAGTCAGTGATTTCTGTAATCCCAAGCTTGCTCATGCTGTTTTTTTCCTAGAATGCTTTCGCTGACCCTTTTCATTTGGCCAGTTCCCACTCACTCTTATGAGTTTGTCTTAGATTTTTCCTGCAGTGGGAAAGCTTGCTTTCTTGCCTCCTACTCTTTTTTTCTCCTGTTCTTTTTTGGGATAGTATATCACTGTGTCCCAATCTGGTCTCAAGCTATTGAGCTCAAGCAATCCTACCTCAGCCTTTCAAGAGACTGGGACTACGGGCATGTATCACAGTGCCCAGTTTGTGCCTCCTATTTTACCTAGGCAGACCGTCTTCTGTGTTTTCATAGCACCCTGCCACTTACCTTTCCTGTTCAACTTGTCATATTACATTGAAAGTGGCTCTTTGTCTCCTCCTAGAAGAGCACAGACTTATCATGGTCACCTTGGAGTCCAGTCCTAGAATATATGGCACATAGTAGGCTCTCAAGAAATATCTGGTGAATAAATAAACAGTAAAATCTCTGACAAATAAATGAAAAGCAAATGAAGAAATGGGGGACGATAGCTAGCCAGAAAACAAAAGGGCTAAATCTAAAAATAAAGCTTTAGATTCTCAAGTTATAGAGGCAAATACCTGTTAGGAAGACAACAGTAATAACTGAAAGATGTATTTGTTTCCTTTTTGCTACTAATTGTTATTGGCCTGTTTTCTCCATGGTTCAGAAAGCTAACAAGAGATTTAACAAGAATTATCAAAAACTGTTTGTGTGCCTACTTGTATTCTAGGTGCTCTGGGAATTGTGGTTACTGTCCACAGACCAATTTGAGATCAGGCTGGTCTCTCGTATCTATCTAAGTGAAATAACTGAACAAAGCCAGGCCAGAACATAGATCTTCCATCTGGGCTGACTGATCCCTCCAGAAACAGTTGTTCAAATGGCTGTAAGCAACTGGCCCCAGTTGTGATTCTCCATTTTAGTGAAGTGCCTTGTTCAAAGCCAAGTACATTGTCCCTATAATCATTCCCTGACTTATCTGTGCAATGACCTTTTAAAAAAATTATTTTGATATGTTTCAATAGGCCCCTAACATATCAAAACAATGGACTAAAATCAACAAAAGGAAATTTACCAGGCATAGTAAGTCTTACATTTATTCCAGCTGTTAAATTGTACAATATGAAATGCAGGAAGCCTGACTTAATAAGAGAAAATATGAAGTAGGTTTCTAGATGTTCAGGTGTTGAATATAACTAAGGGTGTTAAGTTTTTCTAAAACCATATACATACAGATTTAAGTTGTCTTGTGGGAAATACAGAATTCAGATCAAGATTTAGTAGCTTTACTACATTACAAAGCTATAATATATTTGGAGTATCATGCTCAGTGTGATTGTGTGTGTTAAAGAACATTAACAAACAAAGGAATAATACGTCGTGTTGACCAGAATCTAGAAATAATTTATGTGGAGATCCAGGTGTAAGAATGAGATATTCAGTCTGAGAAAGGGAAGACTTGGAACATATAGAACAGTATAGTGCCAAGACCCTGGCTGAAGGGCAGCCCTGTGGAAACCTGTGTGGGGCTGAGCTTAGTGCCTTCAGGAAGCAGAGCTAGGGTCACTGGATGGAAGTCATCCACTCTAAGTGGCCTATAAGACATCTCACTATCAGAAAGAACTTGCTGTTAGGCTGGGGGTAGCTCAGTGGTAGGACCCATGCTTAGCATGCATGAGGCTCTGGGTTCAATCCTTAGTGTGCGCGCACACACACACACACAAACACACAAACACACACACACACACACACACACACACACCCCACACAACTCTTCAGAGGTGGAATGGACTACCTGTATGAGATGGTGTACTTTCTGTCATTCGAGCGGAGGCTGGAGAGCCATGGCCCTGAGATCAGGATTGTATGGTTGTTTGGGTTAGTAACTATACAAGGTTGTCTGGCCTAGAGGACAGAAATGGAGCCACTGCTTCAGTAGCTACATCATGTATTCTGCCATTGGTTACCCAGAGAAAAGGTAACTTCATAATTCACCAGACCTTCCATAGTTCTATAGATGTAGAATGAGTTCCTTATCAAATAAGAGAGCAGATCAGTAACTATCAACTCCCTGACACCTCTTATTGTCCATTAACATGTGATCACAGCTCTATTTAATTAAAACTCGAGAAAATAAAACAAAGAAGAAAATCTAAACAAATTCTCTTTAGCCCAGAAGGAAATGCTGTGTATGTGCCTCTGCTGTATTGATGTATTTGAAGTGCTCTCCAACTCTGTTCCTATGATATTTTGTGCTGTGTAGCAGGAGGGAGAACGATGGCATTGGGTGGTTTCCATGCTTGATAAGCTCACGTCGGAGACATAGTCGGTGCCATACAATTAAAATGTTTTTCATCAAATATCCTTACATTTAAATGTGAAGTCTTAAATGTGGGATATAAAATCACGCATATTGTTTCAACCCTGTCACATAGATATGATCTTGAAGACAACAAAATAGTAACAGGGACTATGGATGATTTTTTTTACATATCATTTTTATAAAGAGAAAACATTTTAAAACAACCCTTTTGTTTGAAAAATAAGCATTTTTGAAGTTTCGTTTTGTATTATGTCTCTAGGAAGGAAATGTTCTATTTTTAAATTTTGCATGACCCAAACTTGTTATAATACAGAATTAACGGGTTTGGACAGTACACTAAGTTATCCCTGGTGTGTTTAGATTGGTGGTTGAAGTCTACTAGTGTCCCATAATACAAAGGAATTTGAATTTCTTTCTTTCTTCCTTCCTTTTTATTTATTCATTTATTTATTTAGGGTTTTTTGAGACAGGGTCTCACTATGTAGCCTAGGCTGGCCTCAAACTAACTAGAAGCCTCCTGCCTCAGCCTTCTGAGTGCTGAGATTACAGGGATGCGCCATCACACCAGGCTGCAGTTTGGATTTCTAAAGGACCCAAATTTCATCCTCCTACCCTGTCCTCAGCTTACACACTAATGGAATTCTCCTTTTCCATTCTCATTTATCACACTACCATAATATGCTACCTAAACAAACTGAATGAAATTAAAATCTTTTTAAGGAAAAGACACCTTAGTGGCTGACAAAATACTCTTGGCAGTGAGCTACAGATACAGATGGGGTAAAAGTCAAAAAATGAAGTGAGAAGGCTGAGGCAGGAAGATCATCACAAGTTTGATGCCAGCCTGGGCTACAAAGTGAGCTCAAGCCCAGCCCGAACTACATAGCAAGACTCTGTCTCAAAAAAAAAAAAAAAAAAAAAAAAAAAAAAAAAAAAAAAAAAAAAGAAAATGAAATGTTCAACATTGCTGACCTTTACAGAAATGCAAATTAGAACAATGCTGAGATTGCCTTACTCCAGAAAAAAACAGCCATCATCAAAAACTCAAATAATAACCAATGCTGGAGAAGCTACAAGGAGAAAAGGAACCTTTTACATTGTTGGTAGACATAGAAACTAGTACAGCCTCTATAGACATCGTTATGGAGATTCCTCAAAAAACCCAAACTACAGGGTTGGGCATTTAGCTGAAGTGGTAGAGTGCTTGCCTAGCAAGCGCAAGGCCCTGAGTTAGATCCCCAAAATCCCCCAAACAAGCAAACAAATAAAAAACCCAAACTAAGTCAAATACAGTGGTACACACCTACAATACCAGCATTTGGGAGGCTGAGACAGGAGGATTGTCAGAAGTTTGAGGCCAGCCTGAACTACAGAGCAAGACTCTGTCTCAAAAAACAAAAACAAACAAACAACAAACAAACAAAAAAAAAAACCCAAACTAGAAATTATGTTCCACCCAGCTATTTCCTTTCTAGGCATCTTCCCAAAAAGAATTAAAGACAACATATTCCAGTAATAAATGACCCACATTTATCACAGCACAAGTCGTAACAGCTAAATCTTGGAAGCAACCTATATGTCCATCAACAGATGAATGGATAAATAAAATGTGGTATTCACAAATGGTAGAGTACTACTCTGTCATAAAGAAAGATAAACTTGAGTCATCTGTAGGAAAATGGATGCACCTTGAGGCCACAATGTTAGTGAAATAAATCAGATGCACAGGTTTAAATATCACGTGGTTTCTCTTATATGAGGAAACTCAAAATATAAGTAATAACCAAAATAAGAGCTAGATAATAGGAAGTAGGGAGCTAGAGCTTTCTCAAACAGGAGAAAGCTGTTTCTCAAACAGGAGAAAGATCAAGAGATGGAGGGATAGGGAGGGGAAGAGGATAAAAAAAGAATGAAGATGTGTTATGCACATGTACCAACTCCACAGAAGGAATGTAAACATTATGTACTGCAAACACGTACTAATAAAAAAATTTTTTAACTGCTAATAAAAGAAATATATGGTATAAAATGCTACCTCCAAGAGGGTGAGGTACCCTAGATACCATTCCCATTGAAGCAGGAGGAAGGCTGAGGGGGTGCAGTGCTTTTGACTCAAGGGCCATCTTCTACCTCTGGTCCAAAGACTGTGGGAGAGGAGCGTTTCAGAGACGAAGAACAGAAGCGCAGAGCAGTCACCACAGTAAGCTGTTAGAAGTGCTGGCAACAGCTGAGCCGTGTCAGGCCAGCAACCTGGGTTGTTTTCTGATGTTTCTGGGAATAGAGCTTTATCTTAAAAGAAATCACCTGGTTCTAGTTTTAATTTTAGAACTCTCTTTATCTCTCTTATCAATCACATTACAGTATAGTAATTATAGAAAATTAAACACAGAATCCAGCCCCCCCATCACCACTTTCCTTTCTTTTGTGATTTGCATTTTATCAGCCAGGACATGCCTGTGACTGTCTGTATGCAGCAATCTGCTCTGACTTCTCTCCTGCGTATAATCCAGGTTCCTCCCCAGCTGAAGGGCATGTTCCAATTGCTGAGATGCTGCCAGTACAGAATTCTGTCACAGCTCTTGTGGACCCTCCTGAAAAAGACTCCCCTATAGAGAAGGGGCAGAAAAAAGCCAGTTGGCAAATTTCATAATAAACACAGGCCAAAGGAAGAGGATTCTTATGTTAGAAAGCAGGAGAAATAAAATTGCATACATAGCTCCAACAAAAGCATATTTGTAGCCAGTCGTGATGGTGTGTGCCCATCATACACCAGCCTCTTGGGAGGCTGAGGCTGGAGGGTCACTCAAGCCCTGGAGTTCAAGTCTTGCCTGGCAACATAGGGATGCCCTGTCTCAAAATAAAAGTGTTTTTATAACCATTATAATTATTGCTGCCTGAAAATCTTAGGACAGAAGGATAATATCATTCATACCTGGCTAGAATTCTTAATGATTCAAGAATCTAGGCAATTTAAACCTCTCATTGATATGTCTATATGAAGGTAGGTGAGCACTCTACCACTTGAGCTAAATCCCCAACCCCTTGTCTATATGAAGCTAAAACTATATCCTTCCCTCTAAATAAATATTAAAGCCTCTAGATATAATCAGATCTCATTCACCCACAATACCTGTCTCACTCTATGAAACATGAAGTTTCATGAAGTAGGCACAAATTCAAAATAAAGACAATTCATAGGATTTTGGTGAAAACAAAGATTTTTTTCAGTCTTTCAGTTAACAAACATTAAAATTCTAAATAGTTCCTTCCATAAACAATGCGGAAATAAGTGATTGTGAAATGATAGTGTTCTTAGCAAAAGAAGTCTTTTTGTAATGAAGAAAAAACTTGTTACGTAGAATACATTTTTCCTTTGGCCTATAGAGAAATAGTTTCCTTTAGACTAACCAATAGTATCACCCTGCATGTTCCATACAAATTCATGTGCAACAGGATAAGACAGACAGAAAACAAGGTGTTCTCCTAAAACTGTCTCGAGGAAGGCTACATGTGCTCATGAACAATAAATGACCATCAACATTCCAGCTTGAGAAAAAAAGAAACAGAACAGGAGGCAGGAGAACAAAAGAAATATATTTTGTTTCTTCTGTACCAGAGATAGCGTGAAAAAAAAAAGAAAGAAAGAAATTCTTCTGAGAAAAAGGCCCAGTTGTTTTGCTTCTCACCTTCTCACATCTTGGTGAGAAAAGAAGTACTCTGTGGGGCAGCACATGTCCTCCCAGCTTCTCAGTAAAGCTGAAGATAGGAAATATTCATCTGTAAGGGACACAACCAACTGACTTTGCATCCTCAAAAGTGTCATCCGGGCCTTAACTCACAATATGATTGGGAGAGGGGAGTGCTTCAAATAATTGATGGTGGCTGGCATACAGATAGAACAATTGGCTGTAGTTTATCATTTCTGAAACTAGGCGATAGACACTTGACATTTTATCATATTATTCTCTCTTCTTTTGTTCATGCTTGAAATTTTCCATAAAAAAAATCTAAAATTATGCCCCCCAAAATGAAAACAAATCTTCCATTGTCTGAGATTAGTGTGGCGAACGGCAAGTGTGGAGACTGTAGAACCACAAGCCCATTATGTGCAGGTCTCACTATAAAATGCAACAGTGTGCCCTCGCGTGAGTTACTACGGTTTCAACAGCTGAAAAGGAGAAACAGTGCCAAATTCATCTACTTCGTGGGGTATGTTACAAGGGTAAACAAATAAATATTTCTGTAAGTACAATACAACCTGTAAAATGACATAAAACCATGTAGTTAAATCATTTTTTCTTGAACTATAAACCTATCCAAAGTTATCTGTACTTTATTTTCCTTCCATTTCCACTTAATTAAATGAGCTGCAACCAGAAGTAAGTCCGTATATTTGTAAATCTGTAGGATCAGAATGAAACATCCTCCTCTTTCCTTTTGCTTCCCTTGGGTATCTGAGCTGTTTCTAAACTGTTCTTTGGTCTTCCCTCTGCCCCCTGCAGACTTTCTGCTACCTAGCGCTAGAGAAACCTGTTTGGTTTGGTTTGGTGGGTGGTGAGTGCATGCTCAACAAACACTGTACTTATGAGCTACACCCCCAGCCTTGGGGAAATCTTTCTACACCAGCACTTCGACCGCCATGCTCGAAAACATTCCTGTATTCCCTCAGCCGAGGTAACTGAAACCAGTTTGCTTAGCCAGCCCCTCATAGTCTCCAGCATCCTCCGTTTCTCTGATACCTTTCCAGCCACTCCACTAGCACTCATGTTCTCAAGCCTTCTGCTCCAGGTGATAGGACATCTGCTTGAGGTTTTTGTTACCTGTTTTTCCTCTAGGGATGCAGTAACTTTCTACACCCTGTCATGATTTTTTCAGTCCCTAAAAATCAGCCAAAAACTTTCCCCTATAAGGAATCTTTCTAAACCTTTCCAGACCATTTAGCCTCTCCCTTTTCTTTGTCTTAAATATGGTTGCTGTGGCAATTCATCATTTATTCTTTTGCGATATTTTATTTTTATATTAAACAGTTATCCCTCTCATTCCATGTTTTCTAGCCTATCCAATTAAATGATAAACTACTGAACAGCAAGAGCTGCGATTTTTATCTTTCTGCCTTAAGGCCCTGTGCTTCTTACATGGCAGGCACTTTCATTAACATTTATAGGAAAATGTTACCTAAACTGAGTTGGAATGTTTTATTCCCTGATAGCTACAGCAAGCACATAAATATGACCCTCATTTGCATTTCTTTGGATCAGAAAAATGATGGCTTTAAAAAGTATTTTACATAGTATCACATAGCGTGTTACAGTGGGAAATTAAGTTCAGTCTTAGATGCCACACAGTGCTGAATTCAAGCCTCGGCGTAACAATACTTATGTGAAATCCTGGCAATTGACTTCTTTGTTCCTTAGATTTCATAGTCACAAAATGGGAATACAGCAATAATATTTGATTCTCATAGAGAGGTACAGTTGATGCACCATCAATAAATGGCCAATATTATTATCTTAGTGCACATCACAGGGTTTTGATAGGTCATCAAAGCGCATGACCATCGTTCTATCTAACTACTGGGGTTCAGACCATAATGAATACAGAGCAGATTCAGGGAAAGTCTACCCACTTCTCCATGCCCTGCCTTTGTACTGGTTTTAAGCTAAATATAGCTGGAATTCCTAATTGTCAATTTAAAAAGTATTGAGTCCCCAAGCCATTCTCCATCCATTCCTTTACTTGATGTGTTCCCTTCATGCCTCCTTCGATCTCCCCCTCGATCCAAACCATAGCTCTGTCATTTCCTCTTTCTTTGCTTGCTCTCTATTTCACAGCAGCCCTAATTGTGCTTAGTTTTCCTGCAATATTCTACATACAGTCGTGTTGAGTTTGCCATTTATTTAGTGACAGAAGGTTCCATCTTTTAGACAAGACTCAGAGCAATGATATAGAAGGACTTTGGTCATAAGACACAATGTCATCAATTCTTGAGAACATAAACAGTAGTGAAAATGCAAGGTCGAAAGAGAAGTTTTATCATCTGGAGTTGGCCTTTATGTAATATCTCCTCTCCTTGTAGAGCAGGATTCTGGGTGTGTGCTCGCTTACACATAAGAAAAAGCACCAGCATGTGAGAGAGGCCAAAATCTAATGCTAAAATTGAAAAGACTTATTATGTAAGGATTTTATTATTATCAACATTTATTAGAATATTTAAAGCTATGTTTTCATGCTTAAAAAAATAAACAATAGACACAAAAACATTAGTTATCAAAGAAACAAGAAGGGAAAATGGAACCACAGGATTATTATATTTAATACATAAGAACTTCTGATTATATGAGTCTGACCTACTCTGCAGGGTACCATTTCTTCAAGGGATCCCTTGTGACTAATCTTAAAGTTTATAACCAATGAATAGTCATTTTGTCCTGTGGTTGTGACAAAGGTTACATTCACAAATGCTTTTAAAACCATGATTCCAAACAGGCTAAGTTTTTTTCAAACATGAGGTTAGAATTCACTTTATCTCCTTTTGCTACTCAGTCTTAAGTCATGAAAGGGACTCACATTCTAAATTACAGGATTGGTTTTTGGTTTTTTTTTTTTTTTCCACTTCTCATTATCACTGAGCCGTTTATCTCATATTGCTTACAAAACAGACCTAAGGAAAACGGCTTTTTTCCATTATGTGGATCTCATTTTTTTTTTTTTTTTAGATCTCATTTTTTTTAAAGTAGTCATTTTACTGAGGAAGTTTGCACGTAGCTTGGTTTTTCAGTCATACCTCACAGTAAGCATTGCTGACCAGATCCCTTAAAAGGGAGATGAAATATTGACTAAATCTACTTACTGCGCTTTAGTCTTAATAAGCAAGAATTTCCAGAAAAAAATATCAGAGAAGCCAGGAACCTCAACACAGAAAATGTTACTGTCAGTGGCGTCCTCTTGAAATCCCAGAGGCAACCGTATGTGTGCGGACATGAATCACAAGCCCAGAGTGGCAGCGCATCGGCCCTGGACCCTCTGTGACGCTCCGCCCTGGAGGCACCAGGCCGCTCCGTGCTGTTCTCCCAGTTCACAAAGTTTCTTATCTCCACTATTAAAATCAATTATGATCATTTCCAAGCACATAATGTCAGCTTTGCTAATACCACCTCAACTCTGTTTGATTTCTTTGGAGCTACTAGGACTGTATTTGGTTTATTTTTAAAGTCAAGCAGTTTTCTTAAAGTTAAAATATTTTATTTTCAAAACCTAAAAAGCTCTTTATTTAGTCCATGATGAATATTTGAGTAGTGTTAAATTTATCATTCTGGCAGTACTCACGTTGTACTTGTCATTAATTGTGACTCATCAAAGAGTGTTTTGATTTTGAATCCGCGGTAAACAGATGGCTCTGTTGAGAGGAATTGAGGCGGTGAGCTAGGAGGCCCAAGGAGAGAGACTTCTTATGTAATTAGCCACTAGAGTCCTTTGAATTTGTGAGAAAGCACAGTAGCTGAGAGGGGAGGCCGAGCAGGCTGGATTTTGTATCAAGGCGGGGAAGGCCTCTTCTGCCCCTTTCCCAGCACGGACAGAGGAGTTGATACCAGTGCTGCTGGCGCACGACGTGTGACCCAGAATTACAAATAGCAGCAGAACCACAAAGTTGAATACGAGAACGTTTCTGTTCCCATGGAGTCTGTCATCCTGGTCACTATAGTGACAGAGATCAGCACACAGGAAGGAACTGGAGTTCTAGCAACAGTCGTAATAACAATAACTCAAGGATGGAATGTATAGCAGCAAACCCTCGTTGATGTACATTCAGGCCGGGGATGGAGCTCAGAGCACTTGCCCAGCGTGAGCAAGGCCCTGGGTTCTGTTCCCAGCACCAACGCCCCCCACCCGATCGCCTCAGAGGCAATAGAAATATCGATCCCCCTTTCTCCTCTTTCTTGCAGCTCTTCTGGTTTTGTTTATGTTTTTTGGTGGTGTTGTTTGTCTCTCCTTTCCTAGATTGTTTTTCCTCACCTATATGCTTCAGTACATCAGTACATCACTCAGGACATTATTCCGCACCTTTGTAACAATTACTATACTATGTTAGTCATGAATCCAGCAACAGGAGCAATTTTCCTGATAGTTTACAGCTTAGCATGTTCCTAAGTGACTCATTCTTTGGCGTGACATTTAGTGCTTTTTCAATATAGTTAAGAAGAAGAGAACATACATTATGGCATTAATAGGACCAAGAGAAATGTGAAAGACCAAATTCCCTTGAACATACTCTAGAAATAATCAAAAATAGTTTAATATTTAGACTGAGCCTCAGTTTCTTCATCTGTAAAATGGGCTAATAATAGCTCCATATACCTTGTAGAGTTATTTAAGAAGAAATAAGCACTGTGTGTCTTTGTATTTAGGAGGAAAAGCAAAGTAAGCAAGTATGTAAAGATATGCTGACTTGCTTGCTAGCAGAAATAAACATGGAAAAATAGGAATGAAAACACTCTAATAATTGAATTAATAATTAATGAAAAGAAGTTTTTTTTTGTTTTTGTTTGTTTGTTGTGCTGGTGATTGAACCCAAGGCCTCACACATGCTAAGTGTGTGCTCTACCACTGAGCTACAAACCTAGCCAAGAAGAGACTTTAAAAAGGCTGTTCGTGAGGAGCACAGTCTCAGAATCAAAGTGATAATGTTTTCACTGCACGTCACTTGGGTGTTATTTCAGTTTGAGGCTGCATGACTTTCAAATACTGAGAAAAAAAAAATCACATAAAGTAATCCAGATGACAAATGACTGTGCCTTCTGAGAGGCGGCGGAGAGGATTTGGAGAGAAAACTGGATTTGAGCACCTGCTTAGCATTTTCTGACCACATAACTAGAAATTATCACAGACACTTTAATAAGGCAATACATGATCCCATTCAGTTTCCACATCTATAAAAAAAGATTAAGAATAATTGTTAGACTTTTTAGAACTTTTATGAATATACACTTTTAAAAACATTGTTTGAATAAACTTAAGTAGAGAATGGAGAAAGATATTTACTCCCCTCAGAGTGAGTTAATTGCCTCTAGATATTACAGATAAAAGAATAAATAAAGGACAGATGATAGTAATTCTTCACTTACAGATGATAGAAATGTAAGAAATACAAGTGCAGTATGATCAGTGTGGCAGCGAACAAAGAGAAAAGGTCTAAACATTAAGTTAACTAACAATGGTCAGCTCTTACTGGACATTAGCAATCCCCTCCTTAGTAGTATCTCTTCCGAAATTCATAGACTCATGATTTCTAGCCTTTTTGGGCAGACATGCACACATGAGGAAAGTGCTATGTGGCATCTTTGACGGTTGAAAATGATTTAAAATTCATTTTGTGTGATACCTGGGAATGTTGCAAAGTAAGGTTAAGAACATTACTGTAGGCAATTACATTTTAGGGATGTTTTAATGGATATATGACCCAGGAGCTGGGTCATAGACTGATTGGTTTTTTGAGATTTTTCTATTCAATCTCCTTTTCTTGGTTGAGCAGATGTTTCTAAGTAACTGAGATGTTAAAAACACTGAAAGAAAAATATGTCATCTCACGTGTGTATTTTATTTTATTTTTTATTAGTGCATGTTTGTAGTACATAATAATTACATTTATCTTGGGGAGTTTGCACATAACACATCTTAATTGTTTTTGAGTCCCCTTTACCTCCCATCCCTCCCTTCTCCTTCCAACTCTTGTTCCCCTTTCCCATTTGCAAAAATTCCATTTCCATTTTTTCTTCAGTTCTTTCTTTAAAATCGTTTTCCCTTCCCCCTCCCACTCCCTCCATCTCTTGTTCCCCTTTTGAATAAGATCACCCTCTTCCTATTATCTATTTTTTATTTTGCCCTTTATTTATATTTTGAGTTTCTCATATAAGAGAAACTGTGCAATATTTAAACTTGTGTGTCTGATTTATTTCACTTAACATTATGGTAGAAATACATCCATTTACCTACCAATGCCTAAAATTCATCCTTCTTTGTGGCAGGGTAGTAATCCATTGTGTGTAAATACCACATTTTCTTTATCCATTCATTTGTTGAATTACCCTATATAGGCTGTTTCTAAGATTTAGCTACTATAAATTATGCTGCTATAAAATGGATATGCATGTATCACTGTAATGTGTCTTTAACTCTTGGGAAGAAATGTAGAAGAGAAATAGCTGGATCAAATGGAATTTCTAGTTTTAGTTTTTTGAGGAATCCCCATGCCGATCTCTATAGTGGTTGTACTAATTTACATTCCCCCCAACAGTGTAAAAGCGTTCATTTTCCCCCACAGCCTTGCCTTGTTATTAATTTCTTGATGATGGTCATTCTTTCTGGGGTAAGGTAGTATCACAGTGATGTTTTAATTTGCATGTTTCTAATGGCCGGCAGTAACAAACATTTTTTCATGTAAATAAATATTGGCCTTCTGTACTTCTTCAAAGTATCTATTCATTTCACTTGCCCATTTTTTGATTGTTTTATTTGGCAGCGGTCTAATTTTCTGAGTTATTTATATATTCTATAATAACGTCAGGGGATGTTAGTCCCCTGAGGAATCACTAACAAAGTTTTTCCCAATCTGTAGGTTTTCTCTTCACTCTATTGGTTGTTTCCAGTCATTGTATTATTTTCCTGCTATTGATTCCCTTTCCCTTCTACTTAATTGCTCACCATACCTGCTGGATTCATTCTTTAGTATCTTCTGGCATTGTTAGCTTTGTTGTCTTTTCTAGGATATCCTTGAGAAATTTTTAGAGTGCTGGTTTGGTCATCCTGAATTTCTTTAGAGCACTATACCGTGAAAATATCTTATTTCTCCATCGATTTTGAAAGATAATTTTGCAGGTTCTATCAGTCTGAGTTGGAAGTTATTTTCTTTTAGGGCTTGGAACATTTTATTCCAAGCTCTCCTTCCCTTTAAGTATTGTATCGAGAAGTCTGCTGTAATTCTGATGGGTTTTCCTTTATTCGTGATTCATTCCTTTTCTGTAACTGCTTTTAAGATTCTATTCTTGTGTTGGATTTCTGATATTTTGACTAGAATGTGTCTTGATGTGGTTCTTTTCTGATTGTGGTTATTTAGGATTCTATATGCCCCACTTAGTTGGATGTTAAATTCTTTTTCCATGTGTGAAAAGTTTTCTGCTTTTACTTCTGTAGACAGGTTTTTTAATGCCGTTTGTGCTGTCTCCCAATTTTTCATTAATTCCAGTTAATCTTAGATTAATCTTGTATCATTTCACAGCTGTCAGATCAATTTGTCATGTTCTCTTATTTTTAAGGTATCTCATTGATTGATCACCAACCACAGTCCTGTTTTCTAGATCTGACATTGTCCTCCTGGTGGTCACTTCCACTGCCTATATTTTCAACAGAATTTTTAATCTCCTGGATTTCTATTTGGGACTTTTGTATGGGCTCTAATTCTTTTCTATGCTGATCATTCATGATTTGCATCTATTTCTTTAGCCCCACTAGTTTTCTATCAGTATCTTCTCTAGACTTTATCATTTCTTTCATTCGGTTCATTGTCTGTTTTGTTGTGTCTTCCCTGAGTTTGCCAAGCACTCTATTGATCTGTTTTGTTACCTCTACTCTTACCCTTTCAGATATTTTGGCTGTGTGGCTTTTCATTTCCTCCCCCTCAATTCCCCCGAGAACAGTCTTGGAGGAGTTGAGTTTTTGAAGGTGTTTTGTTGTCTTTGTTTTCTCATGTTTCTATTTTTTGGGAGTTGTTTTGTTTTGTATTGTTTTGTTTTGTTTCCTGTGCTGAGGCTCGTGGACTGATTACAATGGGTAGTTTTGTTGCTACTAGAGAGACTTCTTTAGTTAATGTCTACTTTTCAGAGATGTCCTTTGGGTATAGCTAAATATAGGCCTTTGCCTCTGTCGCAGGATCCAGTCACCTCCATTTGTTTGGCAGGAGAGGTTGCAGCTTATTTGGCCCAGCACCCGGTTTTTCAGGAAAGAGCCTCTGTGTTGTTTATGACCCCCAGGCAATCTAGATATTAGTATGCAGAGAAAATCAATTGATAGCGACAACTATGTTACCTTGACTAAATTAGTAAAAAACAGTAACATCAAATACAAACTGGATATTAACCCTAAAAGCCAAAAATATTTCACCATTAACCATAGAAAAGACATCTAAAGTTATAGTATAAACACTAAGACAAACCAGATATTGATCTGCAATAACTGACTACTCAACAGGCAATTTTATCTCCATTAACAATACAAGCGTTCAACCCTAGTAAAATATAATTACTTATCTAGAGAGTCATAAAGCTTAATGGTTATACCAGTAAGCACAGAGGTTGGAGGAAATGGGAGCACGAAAAAATTTATAACTTAAAAAATTAAGTAATAGAAAGGGTGATAAAAGTGAAATAAAGGATCCTAAGAAGAAGTAAAAGGAAATTTAGTCATATTAGATAGAAGTAACAGAAAAAAACCAACAAGGAAAAGGATAAATAATTTTAAAATAGCATAAACTAAAGGGAAAAGGGAAAAAATAATAAAGGAACAAATTAAAAGAGAGAGAATGAGAAAAGGAGAGAGAAAAAAGAGGACCTAATCAAACAAACAAAGGTAATAATAATAATAGGAAAAAGAAAATGGGGCTAAAATTCCAAATACCATAAAAAAAATTTTTTTAATACAATAAAGGAGAAAAAAAAATCAGGTCAAGAGAAGAAAGAAAAAACTTCCTGTGTATTTCCAAATGAGCAGTTCCCTGCAGAACCTGCAGTCTTTGGAATCCAGTAAGGCACAATCCTCTCCACCCGCTTCATAACCTATTGGGCTGTGAGGTGACCCTCTGCTCAGAATGCCCCCCTCTGTAAATTCCAGTCCACAGCAACCGTCCAAGCTGAGACGTGTCCTCAAGTTGGTAGACAAGGAAGCCATCAGATGGATGCAGGGGCGGAGGCTGAAGCAGACTGCAGGACTCAATGCCATCACCTTCATATCCAGCCACCGCTGGAAGCCACCCCAGCTTGAAGCTGGCCTCCTACCACAGAATATAGGCCCCATGTCCCTCCTGGCCTGAGTTTGATCGTCTCAGGGGATCTGAAGGGATCTTTATCTCTCCCTCTCCCGGTCTGTCACCAAGTCACTGAGACAGGGTAACACTTACGTCCTGGAGGGAAGCTGTGGTATAGGTGTTCTACGGCTCAGACCTACACACTCAACCCCTTCTCAGAACGGTGCCCGGTTAAACTTTCTGTGCCAATATGACAGGCGCTGCACTAGATTTTTTTTCTCCAATTCTATCAAGCTGTGAAGAAGTCACTCACAGGGTAAAACCCCATGCTGTTTTTTCAGTTTGCACCAGCTGTGGGCTTTTTTTTCAGGGGTGGGGTGGGGTGGGGTGCTGGAGATCAAACTCAGGTCCTTGCATGTGGGTTTTTCT